>VZTO01010594.1:2595-16424 GCA_013400615.1 Syrrhaptes paradoxus
CCTTCTGAACGAAGTGGAAATTTTTGTCATTTGTAGCAATATTATTAGACCTCAGATCTTCCTGATTTTCCAGAAAATAAAGATTGTTCAATCATCTATGCCATATATTGCAGAACTGCTTTAAAAAATGCAATAGTTTAGTTGGGTATTCTCTTATTTCTGTAATGTCTCTCAGAAAATAAATCACGTAACCAACCAATCCCTAAGATGCCTTCAAGACCTTTGCTCCTTTTACACGATGTGCACTGAACTTAAGCTACTTTGAGCATTAAGCTGGTGAAAGCCACACTTTCACGTATTTAACAAAACTTGAATCTAATTTATCTGATAAGACCTGATCTGTTACCACTAGTAGTCTGGCTAAAATGAGAACACAAGAAACTTGCAATCACAAATTTAAACAAAACCTAGGGGTTTTTCAAAAGGTGAAAAATACATTTTGGTTTCTTGCTTTCAATTTGTCATAATTCCATCATGTTCACTTACTAAAAAAAAAAACCCTAAATTTCCAAAACTGTCTATAGCAGGAATTATTTATGAAACTTTTATCCCAAAGTCAAAACCAGCCCAAACATGTTACGTTCTGATAATCACCCAAAAAATCTGTGCTTCCAAACTGCCACTGTTTGTGGTTACCTGGGCCATGTGCATTTGTTTGCACTCTTCTTCACCTTGTCTACCTACTGTGATCCATCAGTACAATAAATTTACCTCATTGTCAATTGGTAAATACAGCTGGTTCTGTGGAAGGTCTGAACTAGCTTGGTGAGCTTCTACTATGAGAACTGCTTAAATATAAAAAGCTTTGCTTCTGACAATACCATATAATATTTTTCAAGTTACAGAAGGAATGTGGGAAGGTTTATATATTGCCAGACAAGGAGACAAATGCTTTGGTGAGATTAGCAACAGGCACACTTGAGTTGATAATTCAAAATACAGTTTTTAAAATGTTGAAGTACTACATTGCAGGTCAGGAATAGATATCAAAATAAACCAAAGATGTGCTTTCATCTTGCCACTTACCATGTGATGACACCTCATCTTTCCAGCTCCTGAGAGTGTTTTGGACAATCTATTTTCCTTTCCAAGGAATGGAGATAAATTGACCTTTACAGGTGTCTAAGAAATCTAAGAAAATTGTATTAGTGTCTCAAGATAATGTTTTGAATAAAATAATTTTATTTCATATTGTGCTGTTAAAGAGAAGGACAATATTTTATGGATACTTTTTAAAAGTCTGAATCAGACCCTTTGTAAAAAAGGAATGGTTTTGGTGTTGTTTTCTTTGGGTGTTTTGTTGAAGGTTTTTTATTTCTTTCGAAACATGGGTAAACCCCCTAATTGTTACGAAATATGATTACATTTTTACATTTATATCGGTTCTGAGTCCTTACTAATATTTCTTGACATGGTTGAACATGGTAAGAGAAGCTTTGAATCTATTTTTCCTTCATAGCTTTAGTGATTCTGGTTTTCATTTCATTAACTTCTGCTGTGTGACCTTCTGACATTTTACTTCAAACTATCAGGAAGGGGTCATCCATGTATATACTTAATTCCATTAGATCTTGAATTTTATTACTGGGCAGTTCCCTTACCTCGGATCAAAACCACTCACTTCAGTAAATGGACTATTCCAGTCAAGCAAGAGGCTACCAGCCAGTTAAGAGCCTTGTGCATGTGGAATTCCCTAAATCATCTTGTTAAAGTAAAGGCCCAGAAATTCAAGAGCTAGTGATGGACAAATTTTAAACAGATGCATAGACATGCAAGAATTACAGCTTTTCTGAGGCTGAAGAGAGACTAAAATAAGCTTATTTCCACTCCTAAGAAATTTTTTAACCCAAAAAGACATTTTCATGGATCCCAACTGTTTATATACAAAGTTACTGAACACTTGGTATCTGATTTTTTTTGACAATGCTTTTCTTAACATGATGGCTTATATGTTACCCACACTAGGTAATTCTGTTCTGAATTGCACTCTGCGACTGAGAGGGAGAGTGGTATTTGGTCCATGACATTAATCGAGTAGTACTAAACTCTTTTTCAGGTTCTGCCTTTGATTTTAGCTACCAAGCATATCCACACTGATACCTACTTTACTTAAAAGAACAGGAAGGAACATATTTTTCATGATGTAATGGACTCAACTATAGTGAAGACAAAAGTCACTGTGAAGATGTTGAAAGGAATATACTGGAAATAATTGAGGGGCAGGTGCAGGGAAAGAGTTTTTTTCACTGGCCACAGTCTCAGTTCAGATCCAGACCAAAGATACAAAAGGTTTCTGAGAAAACAGCATACTCCTTAGATCTCTCACTGTTTGGCTCTTTGAATAATCAAAACTGCTTCCCAGTTTAAGGAGAGACATTCATCACTACGTCAATGACTTTCTGTATAAAACTGTACATGTCTACAAAGACTTTCTTTTAACTTTTTAAGTTTTCCATTCTTTTTTGTAACTTTTGCACTTGGAAGAGAAATGATTAACAAAAGAACCCTTAAGTTTCCAAAAATGGAGCGAAAAAATAATTTCACATGATCCAAAGAACATGAAACTCTTTGTGGATTTTGTATTTACTATGTAATTGTTAATAATCCTTCTATCCTTGTGTCACTTGGATCCCCTGCAGCATCAGTCCAACACAAGCAAATCTCAATACACTTTGGAAACCATTCTGAGAAAAATTGTTAAAACTCTCGCTCTCAAGCCAAAAGTTAGATCTACACAAGTGTGTGAAACAACCTGTTTGTGGATTGCATGATTTTGCCACAGCCTTATATTTACCTTGTGAAAAGAAACCTCACTTCGTTTCCCTTTCCACAGCACAGTTATACTGACTTACACAGCTAAGGATCAAAACACTTCATTTCTTTCTATCAGAGCAAACTTAGCACATGACAGCCAGATATAAAATTGGAATTAAACTTTCTGCCTGTCTGACTGGTTGCTGGTTAACTTCACTGAGCTCTTGGCTTCTGACTGCTCTCACTCTTTTCCTAAATGAAATCCTCAGTTAAAGCAATTTCACTTTGGTTTTCTTCTGACCATTCCAGTGTTGAATTCTACCCATATTCCTCTCTGCACTGAAGTCTCCACATACAGGTCACATACAGCTGACAGAAGGTGAAAGGAAAGCACATAGTGCATGGGAAGCGCATAGACAGCTTTTCCCTCCTCACAAAAAAGTCATAGACAATGTGCTCCATGCATTGGAGGACATTAGTCCAGTCAGCAGAAGCTTGTCTCTAAATTGATGATAGCCTGATTCCTCCTCTTGCCTCTACAGCTCCTGTGCAGCAGAGCTGAAGCTGCAGGCAACCACACTCAGGATGAATTCCCCCTGGTTTACACACTAGTACAGAGGGTTCTGACTTTTGAGGTATTCCCTCCAGGACGCTGGGTCTCCTTGAGCTCCTGCCTGTTACTGCCAACACTGCCGACATACAGCGAACATGGCTTTTGCCTTACTGGGCTCTGTCTCGTGCTAGTCTGCACTTTGTCTCTTCTAATACTAATGTACACATTGTGCTTCCAGAAAAAATTAAAAAAAAAATACTGCTTTTGCATACATCGTATGGACTGGGGGTTATCATTGATTTGAGTATTCCTTATTCCTAGCTATCAGTCACTTTGAGACAATAAAATCTCAAAAACTACATTTGGAATAAAAGCATTGGAAGTTCTGACTGGAAAGCTACAGATATACATGACAGAAAATAGGGTGCCGAGAGAGGATGAGGTTTTACAGTTATTTTAGGTCCCTAGAAAATTCATTTGTCCTGAGAAAATCTGAAGAAATGAGGGAGAAAGAGAATGATTCTATCCAAACCCATCACAATAAACTACTTTAGAAACTAACTTTGAGTTAGTTTACAAGAAAATGTATCCCAAATAAGATTTCCAGAACTTATGCCTCAATCTAGAAGACACAGATAGTTCAAACAGAAATTATTTAATATACCTGTATTAGGAAAAAGATTTCCAACTTACTCTATTAAGGGATAGCTTAGAAATGGCGTATACATTTGTTAAAAAGTGTCAGAGAAAATAACATCTGGAGGAGGCAAAGGTTAAAGAGAAATTTGAATGCACTTCTAAGCCAATATATGAACATAAAATTTCAGTTCAGTATATTCTGTAATAGGCTAACCAGGCTATACACGCACATGTACTCCTATAAAAATCTGTATATTTAGCCACTTATGCCATAAAACACATTTTAAAAATATATACAAGCCTCTAAAGGATTTGGCAGTTAACTACAAGCTGTATTATGTCAGCATAGAGCTTGAGGTCAATTGGAAATCTCCAGTACCTGCTTAGTTGGAAAAATCAGTCTCTTTCTGAGTTTCCTGCGGTTTTTAGCAATAGGCAGAAAAAACTGGTATGCTATCTGCAACACTGCAGATGCAATCTAGGTGAAGATAAGACCCCATTCTTGAAGGAATTCCTACAACTTTTGACACTTTCAGTAGCACTTGATAGTTCTTAGTACTGGCTCTCTGATTGCCAGGATATTTTAGCGTCAGTACTGGCAATTATTTTGAAGCTCTCAGATACAGATGTAGCAATTTGTCTGGAGCTTTGTAAATCTAAAGTAGATTTCCTTGATTGCTGGACCAATTTTCACCTGAAAACTCTACTTTATTCACAGGTTTCATCATTTTTCCCTTAGCTGTTTGATCCGAAATAACTAAAGTGTAGTCATAAGTCACCCAGTAAAGACATATATAAGAACTTGCTTACATTTGGTGTAAAAACGAGTGTCTGTGCATTCTGCAGTTACAGAGGATCTCACAAACATGATGAGTACTTGTCCCTCCCTCTGAAAATACCACAACAGTAGACTTGTAGTAGTTCCGGAGTCCCTGAATGTGGCAATAAGACCACAGTTAGGCGATAAAGCATTTTTGTGCCTGGGGAGAAGACAAAGGAGTGGCACATTTCTAGCAGGAGAAGGAAGGAAATTCTAGGACATGAAGTTTCCTCTCAGCTCTTAATTCAGTGCTGTCCTAGAAGAAACTAAAATTTGACACCTTCTTTAACTTTGAAACTGTTTTTCAGCCTCTGTTTGCATCATTTACTTCCAGAGTGATCTTGACAAGCAAATGCAAATGCAATGAGATGGATAAGAATGACCAAGCGATTGAAAGTCTCAGGAATTTGAAGTGATTGCCTCATAGCAGTAAAAGAAGGTAATGCTTGTCATGATGATTTTTCTTTCAGATATATATACACACAAACATTTATGTATATATAAACACACACATGTAAAACCCTTTTGCCTAATTCTGGTTAAAAAACTGAGCACAGGAAAGAAGGAAGGTGAAACATCTAACCCTAGTCTCATTCAGCTGTCCTTGGTGAGTGTCCCTTTTTTTCCATAGACAACCTATGTGCTCCTGACTGTTCAGGCATTACTGGACAGAACTACTTTTTTATGTCTTTTACATTTGCAGGCATTTACATGCCAAGTACATCTGGAACTATGTCCAGATTTCACTAATGGATTCTCAGTAACTTCTGCTTCTTGCAGCTGTTTCCCTTCCCTTAAATACACACTCTGTTACCCAGCTGCTTCATGCTGCTGTTGATCACAAAGGGTATTTGAATTAGGTTTTGCTGTACAGCAAGTCATTTTTGCTCAGAACCACATTTTGTATATTCATCCTTATTTCCTCACACTTATTTCCTCTCAGGCTTCCCTCATCCTTATTTCTTCCTCAGGCTGAGTGCATTCTGTCACAGTGACCCCAGTACAACACCCCAGAGGGAGAAGTGTGGATGTAGTGTGGAGATCTGTGTCTCAGGTGGATCCAATAGCCTGTGTTTGGGAGAAACCTGTGTTCCTCCACAAATAAAAGCAGATACAAAAAACAGCTAACACTTTCTAAGGCTGGGTGGCCTTCAGGTGGGAAACTTATCATGGCAAGATGATTTTGCTGTGGTTTCTATGGGTGTTAACAACAGATGTGAATACTGAGCACCTGGTACTAATTTGTAGTGTGGTAGTAGCTAGTATCCCACAAAAAGTGTTAGCTGGTGTATCTGCTTTGAGAGGCAGTTGTCTCTGCTTGGGACGTGGTAGAAAGTCCTACAGACTCCTTTGAAGAAGGATAACTGATACAGATATACATGAGTGACTTTCACAGTTTTCCAGCAAGGCACATAAATTAGTTGAGAAGCAGAATATTTGTCTAAAGCCATGTCTATTCTACAGGCTGTACTGCAGCAGACTGACTCTGAGACCTACTGTTTAAACCTACTTTGTGTTTCTCAGCACTGCAGGAGCGCAGTTAAGGTACAGCCTGGAAAAGCTAGTTGCTACCGCCTTTAAACTTCCTCAATTTGGAGGTGATTGTGTCACTTAGCCATTCAGAGAAATTGGGGATGAAGTTTTCTCTCATCAGACAGCAAGCACTCAGTTGTTTTTGGCACTCCCTTGACAACAACCGCTCTCTCGCCCGCCCCAGCCCTCCCACACACGCACAGTGCCAGGGGCTGCCCACAGCCTGGCAGCCACACAGCACAATGTGCTGCCCTGGAGCCATTCATCCAGAAAGCACTTCAAGCCTTTCAACCCTAATGTAAACAGAATTCCTGTAAGGACTGAGGAGTCTGAAAGATTCATATATATATGTCTGACAGTACAAGACTCAAAAGGAGAAATAATTCTTTTTTTTTTTTTTAAAGGTATAGGCAGGCTGTCATTCCAGATCTGAACAGTAATGCAAAAACCAAGCACAATGCAATCATTCTGACAGTCTGCATTTCCTGTCCATGTTAAGGAACTATAAACAGTAATTTATAGTTTTAGTTGCTTCTCATCGTCCCCATTTTTGCTTTGTTTCTCCCAGAGTTACAGTGAGAGCTGAGCACTGGCAGTTTTGATAGACCTTATGGCAGAAGAGCCTTTTAGATTTTCTGACTTGCAACTCACATTGGGGAAGACGTTTGACACTGTTTTAATTATTAACGCCACATGGGGCTGGTTGTTACATAGTACACAACATTTGGGCTAGCATAATATTTGGCATTTTTCTTCTTCACTAGACCTGAACACACAAATCGATGTTAACAGTGAAATGAATCCACAAAACCAAACTAGATGATTACTCCTCTCCTATGTATGTGCTGCTACACGTGTGCGTGTGGAAATTTCTCACTGCTCTGCAGTGTGGTCTTTGAGATCTATGTTTGATGTTTGTGCTTTTCCAGATTCATTTTTCCCAGTGAAAGAAAAATAGTTTGCAATTACAAAACAGCTTTCACAGTATGGCATGCAAACATAGAGCACTGCAAAGTCTCAGAAGATCAGCAAACACACAGCAGGTTTGAAGCACCTTGTTAAATCTCTGGAACTGAGTTGGCATTTAGCACAAACAATAGCTGCTACACCATGGAGGTGTAACAAATCTTATATGTATTTCTGAAGCAAAAGCTGGCCCAGTTTGCTCTTCTAACTGTTCTTATTCCAATATTTTCTTCAGCTGCTAGCACTCCTGTTTACAGAACCATGCATCACAAGGCTGATCTTATTGCTTCATTTCTTCTGTAATTGCCTATCTACGTAATTGCTTTTGCTGCCCTCTGACTGCCTTCAATCTGTCAGACCAGCTTTGCCTCACTGTCAGGTGAGACACATTATTTATGATGTGGTAAGTTCTGGAACTGCTATAAAGGAGTGATAACAGCAGTGTAAGTTTGGGCATAAATTTTGCAAGATACTTTCTTTTAGCAAATCCTAGTCTTTGGCCTGAAAAAGAGTAGATTCGTGTCAAGAGTTGATAGTTTCTTTACAATGTAGACAAGCATCTGCCAGCACAGCAAAAAAGTAGTTCATTTCCAGTCTAAGGTGTCCCCGGTGCAGCTCTTATTACAGGGATTGCCTTAGAGATTAGCAGCAGGTTCCTCCTTCACCAGAATGGAGACAACAGATGCAGCAGCTTCTACAGAGGTTTCTGGGCTCTACCTTGAAATCTTCTGTATTTTTTTGAGACTTGTGAGATCATCAGTGACTTCTCCAAGGAAGACCAGAGTGTCCTGGTGCTACAAGGTGGGAATGGCAGGAGGTTATTACTTTCTGCAAGTAAAGTACTTCTAACAAGCTCTATAAGTTGTTCTTCTCCAAAGGGTGCTTGAAGCATCTGGTCCAGCTGGCTCCAGAATGGCATGGGTCAGACACCCTTGCAGTACTTGCTGGGGAGAGATCTGTATAAGTGTCAACCTAGGGTGCAGCTCACAGAGGATGCATATTTTATGAGTGAGTGCTTGAAACAGCAGAGAGATGTGCAGACATGGTAGTGATTCCTCATATGGACCCACTATCCCAGTATCATCAGAGGACTTGTGCCAAACCAAGCTTCCAAACTAGGATACAGCTCTCCAAGCCTGGGGATGCAGGTGCCTAGAGCTTGGGGTAGATGGGCTCCTTGCCTGCAGGAGGTGTGCACTGGTGGAGGTCAGCAGACTGTACAGCATCAAAGGTCATGTGAAAGGGACTGATGGGATCTTCTCTGAGGCTGTGCAGCTTCAGTAGCCTGAATCCCCAGCTGTAGGGAAGGAGGGGCAGGCAGAGTGTCTGTTTATCAGGTTGAGAAATGGAAACTCTTGTAGTGGTGAAGGCTGGAAGTTTGTGACTTCTGATATCAGGATAACTCCTGCTCCACACTGCAGATTTGCACCTGTAGAATAAATAGGTCTGTACTCTGGTAGCAGAGTAAGGTTAATGAACTCTTGATCAATAAAGCAGCTGAGCTGCCTGGGTCTAATCCATGCAAAAGCCCCAAGAGGAAATGGTGAGTGTGGTGGGAGTCTTCCTGCTGCAGAGGACAGAGGTCCTGTCTTGCTAACCTGGCTTTTCTCTAGGTCTGTTTGCCACTGCTTGGGTGTTTGGATCGGGGATACTCTAGAGAGAGTGCCTAGGTGTTCATAGCCCCTGGACTGTTTGCCCCTTGCTGTTCATTCATGTGGGTACTCCTGGCCTGTTCAGGGAACTGCATGGAAGAAACCTATCAGAGAACATCCTGGAAAGAAGAGAGGTCTGGAAGAATGTTTTGAGATTTTTGTGTTTTGATGGGTTGGTGTTTTGGTTTTGGGGGTTTTTTTTAGGTTTTTTTCCCCTTCCTGTCACCCTTATATTCAAGAATGTCAGGAAGAGGGACCCAGGGAAATACAGGCTGGTCAGCCTTACTTCAGTTCCTGTAAGGTGATGAAGCAAATCCTTCTGGAAGCATTAAGGACAAGAAAGTGATTGTGCATAGTCAGCATGGATTTAGAAGTCAGCATGTTTGACCAACCCTATTGTTTCTGATAATGAGATGATTTACTCAGCCCTAACTTCAGCAAGGTTTCTGACACTGTCTCCCATAACATCCCCAGAGACAAGATGATGAAGTATGGGGGAGGTAAGTGGACGGCAAGATTGTTTGAAAACTGACTGAATTCTGGGTTTCAAAGGGTTGTGGTTGGTGATGTGAAGTTCAACTGGAGTTCAGTCACTAGCTGTGTACCCTAAGGGTTGATATTAAGCCCACAACTATTCATTTTCATTATTGATCTGAATAATGGGACAGAGTGCACCCTCAGCAAGTTTGCTGATCATGTAAAACAGGGAAGAAAGGCTGATACACCAGATGTCTGTGCTTTCATTCACAGAGACTTCAATAGCTGGAGAAATGACCCAGCAGTAACCTTCTGAAGTTCAGTCAAGGTAAACGTCCTTCAGTAGGGAAGGAAGAACCCCAGTCACCAGTACCAGCTGGAAAGTGACTTTGCAGAAAGTGACCTGGGGGTCTTGGTGGACAAGCTGACCATGCCCTCTGGTGGTGAATAAAGCCAATGGTACCAGTGGGCTGCATGAAGAATAGCATTTACAGCAGGTTTAGAGGGTGATCCTTCCTTCTGCACAGCACTGGAGAGACAACTTTCAAGTATTGGCTTCAGTGCTGGGCTCCCCAGTACAAAAGAGACATGGTCATACTGGAATGAGTCTATCGAAGGGACACAATGGTGATTAAGGGACTGGAATGTCTGTCATATGGTGAGAGGCTGAGAGAGCTGGAGTTGCTCAGTCTGGAGAAGAGAAGGCTCAGAGGAATTGGGTTTATAAATACCTGGTGCAGGAAGGAGGTGTGTGGATGGGGAAAGCAGAGAAAACAGTGAGATTCTGCGGTGCCCAGTGACAGAATAAGAGACATCATGCAGAAATTCAAATAAAGAAAATTCTATTTAAACTTAAGAAATTGTTTTTTCCATTAGGGTTGTTGAACATTGGAGCAGGTTGTTCAGAGAGGCTGTGGAGTCCCCATGCTTGGGGACATTCAAAACACAGCTGAGCATGGTCCTGGGCAACCTCTTTTAGCTGACTCTGCTTTGTGCAGTTAGACTAGGTGATGTCCAGTGGTGTTTGACACCCTCTGCTTTCTACCCTGCGGTCTCATGACCTGTAAATATCAAAGATTTCTAGTGTTTTGAGAAGGTGTGTTACAGAAGCCAAGGGAACTTATTTTAAAGTTTAAATACATTATCACTTGTGGAAAGTAACTTGTGTCAGCTTGAAAGTCACTGTATCACTCTGATTTAGGAATATGGAATGTTTACATAATCTCCTTTCTTGAAAAATGTGGTCATGACAATCATGATGAAAACACTATCACCTGCTGCTTTGAAGTGATCTGTTTATTTTCCTTGTGATCATCACAAATGCTACTCAACAACAGCATTGTGACAGTCTTAGCTAGGAATAACTTTTGACAGTAGGAAAAATCCAGTTTTCTTATTTTTTCTCTCCATCTTACAGCCTTTTCCTTTGGAAGATGAAAAAAAATTAAAAAGGAAGTTAGCCAGCTAGCTCTAAACCGTTTTCATTCAAAACTATTCCTACCTCTATCTGATACCAGGTTGCTTATGGTGATAAAGGTGTTTGAGCCTTCCAAGACCATGTACAGAAGCACGCTGTTCTGAGAGAGGGTTAGATTTCACAGTTGTCACTGGTCATCCAAGCCCTGCAGCAGAGTTTACAGAATACATGTTAGCAATGCATGAAAAATCTTTACTGTGATAACTTCTGCAGGAGCAGACAGGAAACACAGTTAGGGTACAGAGCTGGGAATATTCCCTGAATGTTTTGAATATGTAGCCTTTTTCTCAGGGAGAAAGCCTAACTACCTTTGCCTCTTTTAAAACATTTGACATGTATGTTCAGCTACACTTGAGGTTTCTTTGTTCACTGAGGACAAAGGGAAGCTTGTAAGACAGGTTTATTGACTGTCTGCAATACTTTATATTCCAGTATCTCTTGTCACCTACACAAGTAGTCACATGTGTTTTCAGCTTAGTTCCAGTGCTTTCAGCCAGACTGATGTCTGGATTTTTATTTCACAGAGTGTCTGGCTCTGGTTGAGAGGACTCAGAGCTCCACTGAGCTTTCCCTATTTCCATCGAGAACACAAGCTTCACACATCTGCCAAGAACAAGAACTGTTCTCTGCCATGCTGCATTCTTCCTACTCTCCTAAACCATGAGGGTGTCCTACTAGCCTGAAGTAAAAAATTAATCCATAATTGTCTTGGGCAGACACATAGCAAAAAATAAGGAAGAAACCTTTTTGGTCCAGCACTGGGTGTACAGATACCAAAGGCAGGGCTGTTTTGGAAACATCGTATAAGCTTTAGACACATTGCCCTCANATAGTTCTCTTGGGCAGACACATAGCAAAAAATAAGGAAGAAACCTTTTTGGTCCAGCACTGGGTGTACAGATACCAAAGGCAGGGCTGTTTTGGAAACATCGTATAAGCTTTAGACACATTGCCCTCAGTGCACTTGGTGTAGTTCTGCTTAGTTCTTTGACAACTGTAATGCTGATATCAACAGCTTGGTGATGTCGATACGTTCATCACTACAGACTTTACAAGTGTTCTTAAATGGGCTGTTTCTAAATTCAGAGTAACATAAACATACCTGTGAATACACAGAGTATGAGCACAAAGAAATCTAGTTATATGAAGCAAAAACAAGAACACCTGTTAGAGCTTGGGGCTAGAATAGCCAGACTTCGTGAGGTTTTTTGATAGAATATCACATAATAGCCCTGTAGTCAGGTTGTAGCCAAAAAAGATATGGACTAGACAGGCAGACTACAGGGTGGGTGAAAAACTGCTTGAGTTGCTAGACCCGGGATCATGTTCAGCTGTTTGAAATCTCTCATTGAAGTTGTGCATCATTTCAAAGAGCTTAGGTATTTCAATATGTAACAACAAGCTGCTGTTTGAAATTTAAATTGTACTAGGCTACATATGATGTTCCTGAGGGGTTACTATTGTGCCTATCCTATTTAATGTACCCACTGAAGACCCGGAGAATGGGACAGGACCACAGCCATATCTGATTCACAAGCAGCACCCTACAGGGGTAGTGTCAAACCACAGTGGGGCAGGGCTGCCTTCCAGAGGAAAGAACAGGGGAAGCATCGTGCATTTCCACAGAGACACATTTGATGTCCTACATCCAGGACAGACTAACTCTGTGCATCAACACAGGTAGGGAAATGGCTCATGAAGTATAATAATAAGTAATCACAGCAATAGCAGTCAGTAACAGATAAAGATGCGGGTAGAGGGTACTCTTGTTCTTTTGGTGAATCCAGCTATTACTGGTGCAAGTTACTATGTTCTATTGATGCACTCTGGATTAAACGACTGTCAGAATCAAGTTCCAGATTAATTTTTTTTTCTTTATGATTACACCAGTGGGGACTGTTGAATGATTTGAGTTTCATCTGGCTCCATTTTAATAAAGGAAGATGCCTTGAATCTCTTCTGATGTTTTTCTGTGACACAGTTGTAGCTTTTGGTCTTTTACTATTGGTCTTAAGTTTAATAGCATGACTGTGCAAACCTCAGCCTAGCAATTGTCCACTTCTATGGCTGTTACAAAGATACTTATCTGCCACAAATATTTGGGTTTGTGCCAAAGAGTTGCTTTCTGACTAAGTAATACTGTGGTGTCTAACCACTAAGTGTAGACTCACGGTCCCTTTTGAGGTTTCCTGTAGCCTGTATTTCTATAATTTCTAACTATTTTTTTTTCCTTTGAGAGACATAAGAAAATTCTTCACAGTTCTGTGGGATCAGATTGAAGTACATGTTATAGGTTGGAGTACGTGTTACAGACTCTAAAACTTCCTTTATTTTGTGTGAAATATATGCTTTTTCTTTGTTTTTGCTTTGTTATTTTTGGAAGTAGGGATCATTCCTGTGCAGTATGCCACTGTGTTGGCAGATATTGAGCTAATGAGGTGAAGTGGTTCTACAAAGTGTCAGGGGGAAGAATGCCAGTCTAAGTTTTCAACTTTCTCCATCACCCTTAAACATAACACAACAGTGCTTTGTAAATGCTGAAAGCTGAGGGCTAGACTGCTGTTTTGGTGAAGGAAAACTGGCGGAAATGGTCAGATGACAGCTCACCTAACAGCACAGAGCCAATGCAAATAGCTTGAGACCATGTCGCAGAGCAGAGTCGATGCCTGGCTGTAGCCTGTTAGTCTGGCAGTCTGAAGCTGCTGCAATAATTTCAGGTTTCTTTCACAACACCAGCTAAAAGATTCTTAGAGCCGCTCCAGCCTGAATAAAGGGAAATAAATTGGGTATGTACGTTGTATCAATGCAAAGAGCCATACTGAGTTGTCATTCCCAGTATTTAAGTGGTGCAGCACAAATAAAGCTTGTCTCGGAATGTCAGTATCTGTACTTTTTTAAACTTCCATTTTAAGACTGACTTTTGGACCCATACAGAGGGAATAATGATAAATACACACC
>VZTO01010595.1:10431-35467 GCA_013400615.1 Syrrhaptes paradoxus
TCATCTGACCCCAGGTGGAGCTCCATGCACTCCAGCTGGTCTTTGACATAGAGGGCAACACCCCCTCCTTGTCTCCCCTGCCTGTCCTTCCTAAAGAGCCTGTATCCCTGCATTCCAACACTCCAGTCGTACGATCCATCCCACCATGTCTCTGTTATGCCAGTAAGATCATACCCCCACAGGCGTGCACACAACTCCAGATCCTCTTTTTTATTGCCCATACTACGTGCATTCGTATAGAAGCACTTAAGCTGGGCTCCCAAAGAGGCTGGACCTCCTGTGTGCTGCTCTCCAGCCACCCTCATGCCAATCTGTGAACCTTTTCCAGGCTCAATTTGACTGTTTCAATCAGCTTTATGAGTTTCTCATTTTCAACATCCCAGTAAACTTTGTCTGTCTCGATGTGTTTTTCTACCCTTGTTCACCAGAAGAAAATAGCGGCAACTACGGGAGAGAAAGCAAGCAAGAGTGGGAAGACGTATTGCCCCAAGGGGATCTTGATTAAGGTAAAGAGGTGGCTTATCTCTCATACTGGTACTAGTGGTACCAAATAAGCTCTGGCTCTTAATAGGTTTTACAGCTGTTTATAATACTGCTCTAATGTGCTTCTGATGAGCAGTGAAATAGTTAACAGCACTGACATTTACAGTATAACTAGGTATCAGCATTAATACTGTTGAAATGAATGGGCCTGTCGCATCTGTCAGAGCTATTGTTTCAGGTCCCTGCATCCAGTGCCTGTTTTCAAGGCTAACAGCTAGGGCCTGGCTTTTGTATTAAAACAGAAAATGTAGCAGCATGGGGAAGATGGTGTCTGCACCAAAGAAGCATCTCTGTTCTGATGCACCACAAATAAGAATAATCAGATCTTCACTGCCATATCCTCAGGCTGGAAGGGTGTGCATCCAGGAACAGTGCCAAAAGATGTAATGATCTAGGAATTTAAGAACATTCACAGGAAAAATTTATTCAAACACCTTTCTGATTTCCTTTGTAAAGGAATGTTGCAGAAACAGACAGTTCACCAGATTCTTAGACTTGCAACTGAATCTGACTGCTTTGTAGTGACTGTTGCTCTTATAAGCAGCCATAAACTAGATTAAAACTGTCTAGTTCAGATGTCACAGGTAACATAGGTGCAGCAACACCGAATGAGACACCACCTACCTAGTTATTTAGTCAGCATCTCAAAGGTGAGCATTAGTGTGAGCTGCTATGATCACGCCTTTCTATAGAAAGCTAAAGCAGGCGTGTAACCCTTTGAAGCAGGAGATGTAGCATCATAACAGCAGTCTGGTTCCTCTGTTCACATTACATGACACAAAAATAAGTGTTTAAGGATCAGAAAAGTATTAAGCAAGGTTTTGATTCTGCCCAATACTTTGACATTTTCTCCACGATTCTTTGGTGTATAAGAGGACTTGGTAAACACCTTCTTAAGGGGGTCCCACGTTTTCTGGCTGCTAGAGGAAGTGGAATTATGTGAAATTTTTAAGATAGAATTAGCAGCTTGCAACTCATAAGAATAAGAATAATTAAAGTGAGAAATCCAATCAAGAAGCATAATCCCTGCTCTCCTATCCTGGGTGAACCACACTGCAGCTTTTTCAATCAGAGCATATCTACACATCAATTAGACCATATCTATATTAGTATCACATTAGTGTTATATAAAGAGGTTATATATGCCTGCATACTATAAAGGATAACGTGTTCTATATCACTGTAATGCTTCTAAAGCGGATGTTGCTGTATTGACAGACTAAATCTAGCACAGCCTCATCCTCACAAGAGTTAAACAAGTAGCACTAGTAAAAAATACATTTTTAGATATAACAGACTGACTTTCAGGCACAGAAAACTGCTGCAATGATTTAAGACATTATTGCCTGCAGTTCTTTACCTCACCCACCTGGCAGACATAACTGCCTCCACAGCAGAGGCAACAAAACCGAACTCCAGTTCACGGTTTAGTGCAAGCCTATCTTTCACCAGAACTGTAAGCAAATATAGCAGAATGTGAACTGGAACACCCGTAACAAAGATATGTGTTCCTTTCTGCTCACTCTGCTCACCTGTAGTAATAGGGCAATGTAAAAAATTAAGGCCAGTAGCATCTTGTCTCATTTCAGAGAAATCCAGATGTGAATGGGAGTGGGATCAGGCAGCAAAGCACAATTTACCTGGCTAACAGAGCTATGGCAGCAAAAGTCCATCATTTAAACATGTACTCAACAGATTTAGAATATTTCTTAGATAGTTACAACTCAATTAACACTGGAACTGATATGCTGCAAGTTGCATATAAACAGAGTAAAAAGACCTGAAGCATGATCTACTTTTAGCTTTCAAAGTAGACAACCCTTAGTGACTAACAAAATCATCAACATCTTGAATCAAGTGTAAATGTTAGCAAACTAAGATACACACCTTTATGCAAACCTGTTGCAACCACTGGGATCTGCACTTCTGTAAAACAGTGAAATTCTTTTGGTACCACATCACCTGCAAATGTGGAAGATCTGAAAATATCTTTTTTTGCCCCAGCAGTAACACACCAAATGCAGCACTAAAGAGAATGTTTCAGACAGTAAAACTAGCTATTTGAAAAGCAAAAATATCAAGAACAGAAAAGAACATTTAGGGCTGTAGCAAGGCATGGCTACCTTGAAGACTGGGATAAATAAAAATCCAAATTAAATTTTATATTTTTAATTTACAAAACACTCTCATTTTGAGCTGCTTTATGTGGTGTAATCTACTTACTGAAAGCCACAGTAACAGCATAGACATTCACAACAACAAAATCCAGACCTGAAAAAATTCAGGGAAACAGGTATATCTAAGCAGCCAAAACCACAAAAGATACTAAATACTTTCTGAATAGAAACATAACAGTGTCAACGGATACATAAGAAACAGAAATATGTATGTAAGTCATATAAAAAAGGGAGAACTTTTTTGCTTTGAACTTTAAAAACCTACCAAGTTTAAAGCACTCATCGAACTACTTAACTGCCCTTTTGCAACCAAAGTCACCCTGATCTTTGCACTACTGAAGGCTTCCCTTATTGCTCAGTCTGCCCAGATGTAGTTACTGTGTAACCTGCAAAGTACCCCTCTCCCTTTGCTTTCATCTAGAGAACTGTGACAAGACCATCATACGCATTATTTCAATTGTAACCTGAGCAAAATCACAAAGAATTGTCAGGGGAAACCTCTTACACCCAGTCTAACACAAAAGCACAGGAAATCTTCTACTGGGTCAGAATATCCAGCCGGCCACTGTCTCCAGCCACATCAGAGACTCTGCTCCTAGCACAGAAGAGCACATCAGTCTGGCCACTACCAGGCTCATTCCTCTCCTGCTCTCCCAGCAGCCCTTATCATTGGATTAGGGATGTCAGAGGTTCATCCCTGCCTCTGTCTTTAATATTTGCCCTGACCCTGTTAGCCAGGAATTTCTTCAAGCCTCTTTTCTACCTGATGATACATCCTGTCTCCTCTCCACAACCTCCTGTGCCAAGTTTCACAAGTTAATTGTCCACCATGTAAAGAATTCAATTTTTTCCCTGTTTTTACCTCTCAGTATTTTCAGTGAGTGTCGGTAGATCTACTGTTGCCTCACTTGCTGAATAAAAAAAATGCATTTTTCGCAAACATCAGGTGTACCATGTTCATTTTTTACCTCTCCCAGGTGGAAGGTCCCAGCCTTTTTAGTCTGTCCTTGCAATGCAACAGCTGTCACCCCCTCGATCATTTCAGTTGCTCTTCTGTAGCTTCCATAGTTCTGCTGTGTCCTCTACAGAGACTGGAATGGCAGACTGTACTTCTGATATGGGTTCTTTAAGGTTCTACATAGCAGCAAAATGATACCCTCTGTCTCGATCTCAGAACTGCTCCTGATGATACCTGACATTTTGTTTAATTTCTGTCTGACACTGCACATCGAGCCAATTGCTTCAGAGAATTGAAATCAATGATAACTCTCAAGATCTCTTTTCTGAGTTGCAACTACAGGATCTGTAGTATGTATATTTTAAGTCAGTTTTCTACAGAAGCATTACTGTACATTTATCTATAATGAAGTTCATCTGACACATTTTTTCCCCTCACTCAATTTTGCAAGGTCCTTTCAGAGTTCTTCATCATCAGTGTGGCATTTGAAAACACGAAAGAACAAGGTATTGTCCATGAACCGGGAGATTTTGCTGCACATTTCCTTCTCCAGGTCACTAATGAGGGTGTTGAATAAGAATGCTACTAGCACTGATCTCTGGGATTCTCTACTACTGACTCTTCCTTCCTGAAGTGGCCTTAAAACCCAGCCATCTGCTTCCTAACCTTTAATCAGATTTGAGTCCTCAAAAGGGCCTTTCCTCCTGTTTCTTCAATAACCCCAATTTTATTTTCCTCCAGGGCTCTTGCTTGTACCACAAAAAAGTAATGTAGAAATAGTCTAAACCAAGCAATAATACCCAAGGTTTCCTTCCTCAAATCCTTTGTGTACTGGAAGATGCTTTTCTGGCTTTGCCTTAGCTTTAAAGGTTTCTTGCTACAACCCTAATAATTTTCCTGGCCCCTCCTTTCATCTCTATCTATCACTTTTTCTCTTCTAAGCAGTTCCAACACTACTTGTAGCACCTCCCATCTTTTCAACTCAAATAGTCTTTTTCCCTATTGCACTACATCAATTGCCTTACTGACTTTCAGTGGATTAAAGGGAGAGCATTTTCTTTGTTTAAGAACTATTTTATTTTGTCAAAGAAAAATGTGTGGTTAGCTTGCTCTCATCTTCTATATGTTTCCTTTAAAAAGAAAGTTTATGTCAACGTTTTAAAGAGTATTCAGCAGAAGGGAAAGTTGGGTGATAATTTCATAAGCAACAAAAATGCCTAAGAAATTATCTGCCAATTTGTGACTTGGTTACACTTTCTTTACATAAATGATTTACAGACCAAGTACTAAAGGGTTTTTTCATCTAGCTAGCAACTTGCTGCTAGCTAATCTGGTACAGCAGGAACTATGTCAGGGGGGAATGATCAAAGTATTGAACTAAAAAGTAAGCTAAAAAGGATTGGGTGACAACAGTTTGATGTGTCATTGAGTAAGGTTTGGAAACAAGTTTTAACATTTGGTTGTACATTCAAAATTCAGTTCCTGTGTAACACACACTAATTAAGAAAGGAAGGGGTATTTGCTAATACTATTTAATCTATTGGTGTTTTTCTGGTACTTATTAGCACCTAATTGTCTACAATGACAAGTGAATGTTTGGGGTAAATGAAGTCTTTGTTAAATATTCAATACTTCATTTCTGGCTACATAACTCATGATAAACAGAGGCCAGCCACTTAAGACAAATAAGGTTCTCCCCAGGCTCAGTCTACCCAACTGTGAAGGGTTATCTCATAATTTGGGCTGGTGATTAGAAGCTGATGGCTGGTAACATTGATAAGTCTGTTCTCATGTGCTGCTAGCTACAGAAGTTCACATAACTTCATCAATTTACACCAGGACTATTTCAAGATTCACAAACTATCCGGCCTTACTGTAGGTATTTTCTATAAAACTGAAGAAGGCCAAACACTTCTAACATGAAAAAGACCTTTTTCTCCCTTAAATGATCAAAGGGTGGGACCAATGGCCTATTTTAAGTTAGAAATAAGAAACAGAGAAAGAAAAGAGAAAGAAAAGAGCAAAAAAGCAAAAGCATGAGAGATTTGGAGATCTCCTTTACAGACCTAGACCTATGTTATCAGGAGATAAATGTGCATAAAAGAGAAGGACTTGCACAAAGTTGTTAGACAACCAGCTCTCACTGACAAAGTATTCTGTGTAGTCTATCAACTCTTTTCTAATGCCTTCTTTGTTTTCCCAGTAATTTCATCCTGTAGACTCCTATAAAGAGGCAAGATTATACCTCTGTTCATATTTTCTTGTAACAAAATAAAATATTTATAGCAATGTAGTCTTTATTTCTTTGCAATTCTGATATGTTTAGGCTAAGGCAGGTAACAATACGCATTAACCACTTCCCTTGTGTTTCATTTAGGTGCATTTTGTCTTCCAATTACCATGTCAACATGTCATAACAGGGCTAACTAATAATGATGAACTAAAACAAGTTAGTTGCAAATACACAATTAATGTTGAGACTGGTCACTTTTACTCTTCATTTTTCCTTTCTACTTTTCCCTAGTTGCAAGGATAGAAAATACCATTTCTGAGAGGCATTCTGTTGTCAGCTGCAGTTCTGAGAAAAAGAATATTAACATGTTGGATCTTGGTTTATGCTTTTGAAAAGCATCAACTGGGTGTTTGTTACATAGACCAAATTAGAAAAAAAAAAGGTTAGAAGACAACCTGAAATCAGAACTCCAGGGAATTTTTTTACTTAAGATATTAATTTCAGATTAAACAAAATGTTTTGTTTGATCTATGACAATTCAGGGAGCATTTTTTGTGCATAGTGGGAACATGGAAATAAGGAGATCTGCTTTTACCTGAAGTCCAGTGTTTAGACAAATTTTGGGTTAATTTTCCTTGAAAAAATAGGCCTGGGCTGGTTTCTCTACTTGACAATTGAATTGGAGACACGTTCATCTTCTTTCTGTTTTCTGCCCTAGGCATTGCAAAACCATCCATGGCATCCTTAGGACTAAGAATCAGGATTCCATGCGAACATCTGCCAAGTAACCTATCCAGCAAGGGTAAAATGCCCCTGATCTTTCATTTTATGGGCTTCAAAGACTACTAAATCTTTATGTCCAAGAATGAAGGCATTTTACTAAAGGCAGTGCATTGAGAAGGGAGTTAAAATTCATCCAGCCGTGCCCACTGGGCCACATAATAAGAGGAGGTCATGTCAATGCTGCATCTCTCTCCGGCAGTATGGCAGAGTAAATAGACTGATGACAACTCAGCAGAGCAGTTCTGGTAGGAGCTACAACAGTACATGCTGGGGACCAACTGGCTGGACAGCAGTAAAGGATGCGGGGGTCCAGGTGGACACCGAGTTGAACATGAGCCAGCAATGCGTCCTTGCAGCAAAGAACTGTAATGGTATCCTTGGTTGCATTAGGACGAATGTTGCCAGCAGGTCGAGGCAATCCTTCCCCTCTGTTCTGCACTGGTCAGGCCACACATGAGCACTGTGTCCAGTTCTGGGCTCCTCAGTAGAAGAAAGACATGGAGCTGCTAGAGAGAGTCAAGTGAAAGAACACAAAGATGATGAAGGTACTGGAGCATCTCTCATGTGAGGAAAGGCTAAGAGAGCTAGGACTGTTTAGTCTATGGAACAGAAGGCTGAGGGGGGATTTCACCAATGTCTACAAATATCTAAAGGGAGAGTTTAAGAAGAAGGAGCCAGTTGTGCCCAGTGACAGGACCAAAGGCAATGGGCACAAACTGAAACAGAGGAGGGTCCCTCTGAACATCAGGAAACACATTTTTACTGTGAGGGTGACTAAGCATTGGAACAGGTTGCCCAGGTAGGTTGCAGAGTCTCCATTCTTGGAGATATTGGGAAGCCATCTGGGCTTAGCCCTGGGCAGCCTACTCTAGTTGATCCTGCTTTAGCAGAGGAGTTGGATAAGAGGATGTCCAGAGGTCTCTTCCAAACATTTTTTGTTTCTGCACAGCTTCAAGCCATGCTTGCTCACCTTTAAAACTGTTCATCCTTGGTTAGCAGTGGTCTCTTGGAACAGCCTTTGGCACAAGGGATGTCACAGAAGTTTTGTACTGCTATAACCCTTCCTCCCAGCAGACTTCTTAGTGCCAGGAATTTGTGCCAGAATTCATGCCAAAGGAAGATGGCAGGGCCCCAAGCAGAACCTCACCCAGTGTTTTAAGGAGTCTCAGAGCCAGTTGAGGGAGTTTGTTTTTCACATGCCATCGCTTGTTATGGCAGCACAGCATTTCCAAGCCTAGCCAAGCCTAAAAATTAACTTCTTGGAGGCAAGGTACACAATGAAAAGTTTCTCCCCATCTGAAAAGGGCTTATATTGGTGTAGTTGATGAAACAGAAATATATTCATTCTCTCCTTCATCCTGTCCTCTTCTTTTAATCGCTGCCCTTGTTACACATCACACCCCATCCTTTCTAAACCTAACACCACACCTGCCCATCTCACTCCATGGATACTCTTGTTCCCATTCTGGGATATACAGATTTGGCATCTGGAGGATGTTCTTCCTTCTGAGGACTGAAAAGAGCAAAGCCCATGTGAAACTGAAAATCCTTGTAATTTTCCACCAATTATGACATTGAGATGTTATCTGCTTATTTATTTTATGGTTCTGGTTCCTTAAGAGCTTTTATTTTGAGAGATTTTGAACTTTCATTAAAAATTAAAGGGAGAGAGTTGTCTTTTTGGCAGAGAAAATCTTGAAACCTGTTCTGAGTGTATTCTACAGGCTTAAAACCTAAACATTGCTACAAAGATCTGTTAATTGTTAATTTAATCTAACCTAACAGGTTTGATGGGGAAAGCCTGTACTTTTCTAGCCAAGAAAAATAGGAATATGGCCTCTTCAAGCTTCTCACCACATGATCACTTGAGCCCTAGACAATTTGTGGCATCCTTCTCCAAGCAGAAACATTGATCTTGGAGACAGTCATAAGGAAGTTCATTTCCTGCAAATCAATTTCTCCCTACAGGCACATCTCTGAGCATGAAATATGATCTCTTGGTGAACCATCACTGAAAAGGGAGTTTGGGCTCAAGTCATCTTTGGTTGGATTTTACCTGAATTAAAGAATATGGAGTTTCCCCAGGCTGAAGCCCATAATCAGAGAGTAAAACCTTCCTAAACTTTCAGGTAGAAAAGGACAGCATGTTAGCTATGGTGCCTACTATGGAATTGTTTTCCTATTCTGTGGAGAGAGACTTGATAAGAAGCCTTTTAGAGACTGAAAGATGAACAGTTGCTTAGGGGAATATAGTGGCCAAAGTTTTGGAATAGTTGCACAGAAGAAGCCATGAACAACATGAAATGGAGTCTTTGCTCCTATAAAGCTGCAGTCAGAGCTAAGGGCCTGAAGAAACATTTAACAGCCCAAAGAGCAAAGCTGAATACTTCCTGGTGCTGCCAATCTGAAAAAAAAAAAAAAAAGTAACAGGCTTCGAAAAATCTGGAATTTTATATATATGTATGTCCTATTAGAAATCTAGGATACCTACGTCACTGAATCCAGGTCTTCACAGTGACAGGTAAACACATAATAGGTACTTAGTTCAGAAAAATCCATGAACATATGCATCTTGTCACTAACTAAGCTCAGTATACCCCTATCTTCCTGTCTGAAACTTCACAAAAATAACAAAAGCTACATACAACAATGTTAAAAAGGAAAAGAGTAGGGGATTCAGTCTCATAGGCCCTTACAATAGCAGGAAATTTCCTCAGTAAAAATGTGTAGTATCCTAGGATACTCTCCTCTCCATAGAGAAGGAAGGCAAAGTACCCTCCACACTCCCAGCTAGTTTGACATGAGGTGAATTACTTGCTAACCCCAAATATAAGACTGATTTATCAGTCTACTACAAAAGCTCTTACTAATTGACCCGCATGAACCAGGTACTGAAGACACAAGAGATGCTCTCATTCATGAAGAGTTTACAATCTAAAGTAAAGTACGCTGGATGATCTGATGAGCTGATCAGATTTATATCGCCAGAACTTTCCATTTAACAGAAACAAATATTAATCCCTACTGAAGTAGGCAGAAATGTAAAGAAACAGATTTCTACCTATTGCCTAAATAGCCCAGGAACTCAATGCAAGAGGATGCCACGGATGCCAGAAATACAGATGCATTCAAATAGTGATCAGACAAATTAACAAAAGAAAGATGTATTAAGGGTATTAAACTTAAACAATTGGATATAACTTAAGGCTCAAGAATTTCCTAAGCTGTAGTACAATAGGAATGGAGAAGGTATGGAGAAGAAACATTATAGTATACTGACCTGGTTTTGTGTTCTTTTCTTAGTCATCTATTACTGTCTATTATTGAAGGACGTCAGATGAGCAAATGGATCTGTGGTCTCACTCAGTAATTTTTTTCTTATATTCTTATATTGTGTTATTAAAGTGGGGAACAGAGAGGTGAAAGGCTTTACAGCTCATTAGTAGTGTCTTGTGATATAAGTGCTGAATTTATGCTGAAAAAGACCTTACTTTCTGGAAAGAGAAGGCATTTAAATATTAAATAATAAATATTTTTTGCCTTTATAGAACTCAGGGAGGCAAGAGTCCCCATCCCTTGCTTGCACTGACAAAACTTTATCTTCTATACTGCTCTGCTGGACTTACTAAGCCTGCAGCACCTAGACTGTGTACTATTGACATTACAAACATTAAACAAAATACAAATACTTTTGAAAAACACAATGCAAACCAAATATTACTGCAAGGGCTAAATTATTTGTTGAGTACAACAATAGAAAGTCATTACAAAAATTATTTCAGTGACCCTCTCAATGATTTTTCTGCAGCCTGCTGTTGGTGTTTTTCATACTTCATTCCCTGTGGCTGTAACAAGAGCAAGGGATTTAGCTCAAAAACTTCATAATCACAACTATAACCTCTTCCATTTCAGAAAAAAAGAGGTAGCACAGAGGGAAAAGAGTTACCACATCTCTGTCAACTAGCCCATACAGAGTTCTGTCCCTACATCTCTAGAAGTCCTCTTTGCTGGTGGATTACATAGTAGTGCAGCAGTCCTAGCAAATGGCAGCTCCTCAATTTCTCTTCCTGGTTTTAGGAACAAATTTTGGTATAGCATTTATAGATGTTATAAGGAAATAAAAAAGTGTTTGTGTTCGGATCACAAAAGAAGACAGAACTATAGGCCCCTAGAAGGAAAAATCATTACCATTCCACACACAGTTAAAGTAGGATGTGTAAGCCCCTACACCTATAACTAAGATGGCCAAGCTCTCCTCACCTTCCCAGCAGCAGAATCAGAAACCTCAGTACAGGTTTAGATGCTGACGAGTGACAGGAGCATAAAATGGCAAAGCAGACAACCATACATCAGCTTCTTGAAAAGCTGAGCTCTGCTCTTCTCTTCACCAGCCTTTTCCTGATTGTCAGTTGAAACTACTAAGCTGTGCCACATGCATCCAGGTATGAAGCCTAGAGGCATACAGGGATGGTAAAGTACAGACATTTAAAGATAGCTTCATGGAGGTCTAGGACTAGGCACCCTAGTCCCTAATTTAACATATCTTCCACTTTATAAGGCACCAGAAGGTAAAGATACAGGGTAGAACTGATTTCTTTCATGTCGCATTAAGTCTGCTAGTTTTCACATCTGCCCATAAAGGGGAAATAACAAAGTCTGTGAGAGAACAAACATTCCTGAAGGTGTGATTGAATGGATACATGAGCTTCATAGAACAAGAGTATCCCAGGGCACCTAAGAGGAAACTGAGGTGCAGTCACACACATCCACAGTTTGTCTTGACTGTATTACACTTCTCTCCATACAAATAGCAACTACTTAGCCTACAGAAATAAATGAAACTTATCTTAGTACCTAACTGAATAGTAGGAGTGAAATGTGGAATGAAACGAGAGTTGGGGTTGTTCAGCCTAGAGAAAAGGCTCCAGGAAGACCTTATAGCATCCTTCCAGTACCTGAAGAGGGCTACAGGAGAGAATGGGAGNACACTAAACAACACACAGCTATTTAAACAACAATACCTTAAAAAAAAAGTTGTGCATTGCTTTGACAGCACTGCCTTTCCCCCCTCAAAAAAACATGTTTTATTATTTTCCCAATAGTTGGATTATTTTTTTAGGAAAATATTTGAAATAATTAATTTTGAATTGGTGCATTGAGTATTTCAATTATTATTATCCACTTCCTCCTCTTTCATGCTCAGGGACTGATGACAATCAGAGAGCCCAGATGCCAGTCTGTATATTATAGCCTCAGCCAGGGTATCTGGCTCCTTGGTGAGATCCACAGGCAGTTATTCTGGCAGCTCTCAAGTTGTCCCTGCCTAGCAAATGATTAAGGCTGTTGACTGACTGCTCGGACTACCCTGCTCTGGACATCTGGACTTTTTCCCCTCCCCTTACTTGTAGCAGAACAGCTGTTCTGTGCATGTACTGCATTTGTGCAAGTGTGCATCCATTCATTTATTAAGAAAGAATCAAGAAATGCATGTTTATATAGATTCCTTTTAAGTCACAACACACATGTTTATCCCCTATGCTAGTATGATTTTGCATAAATTAGAAAGTTTCCAAACAAGTATTCACAGAAATATGCATGAAAGGCTGTATATGGGAAAAGGTCTCTACATACTTGCGGGTCTGTGGCAAATGATGCATATTGCCTTTTGCTTTCCCCTGGAATCTGAATAACACTTGTTTTAACACGTGCCTAAGAAAGTTGCCAGAGACTCTGTAAACCCCAACTTTGACATGAGCCACCTCTTTGACTTCCTGCACAGGATTTCCTCTACATCAAATGGGCCAGAAACACTCCATATGTGTCTGATTTCTCAACAGTATTGGCCTTAAATTATTTATTAACTCTTAAGTGCCATCAAGATATCTGAGGCTCTGTGACACAAAGGGAAAGACATGGTCCCTGTCTCGTGAGGCTTAATCTAGATGAGACAGAATGCCTAGTGCAGACATTCAAAGTAATACCACACAGCATGAACAAATGAAGGACCGGGCTCATAATGTCATCACTCAACCCTCTTATTATCTAACATTATTGCAGAGCGTGTTCTTTCAAGTAAGGCCAGGTGCGCATGTAAAAATTTTCTTAGATTACCTATGTCAAGATGGAAAGTGATAAAAATCAGACCTGTTTGCCATAATCATTCTGTCCAAACCTTAGCATAGATGAAGCAAAATAACAAGCAAAAAAAGTCTCATTGAGATTTAGCTTATTTCGTTTGATGAACAGGCATAGGCCTTTGTAACCAAAGAACTGTTTCATTGGCATAACCTGTCTCTATTAGAAGATTTTGCTGCCACAGCAACATTGTAAAATGCTCTTAATATACAAAGGAGCGTTTGCTAAACCACTCTGAACACCAGGTACAATACTGGAGGCAATGGTTGAATTTTTTGAAGAAAGCTTGGACTGAATACACATGGAAGTTACTGTAAGGTTACATATAATTAAATATCTAAAGGTTACATATAATCAGATATCTAGCACCCAGTAACTACTTCTAGGCTTGGTCATACTCAGAAATGCACATGCTTAAAAGGGTAAGAATTTGGAAGAAAATGGCTTATATTTACAGCCAGGAAGAGAGGACAGTTGGGTAGTTATGGAGTTGCAGCTGACACAGTGTAGGTTTCCAGCCTAACCTACCTCATGGCAAATTGGGTATATACCCACAGGCTTTGAGAAGTAACTTTACCCCAGCAAATGGGCAAGAAGATGACATGGAAAAAAGTGAGCAGAATTCCAGACACAGCTGTCATTACTCACAGTTATGACTGCAAGGAAGCCGGAACTGAACGCAACAGATATGGGAAAATTGTTAAAAGGATTCAAAAGCAAAAATACCATGGTTTAAAGAGTCACAGGGAAAATGGATTGGATTGGTAGGACAGAATGAATTGAGAGATCCGAATGTTGAGATGGGTGAAGTATTTGAGACAAAAACTACTTTTGTCAGATGTTCTGTCCTGGACTAGCTTACTGAGAGGATGTCCCCTCTGGAAGAAGGCAAATGCGCAAGACACCGAGTTTGGATGTAAACCTGTGGATAGCCTACCCAGGCATTTTGTCTTTTATGCTTCATGGTATTTCAAATCCTGGTCTAAATTCCCATAAATGAAGAACAAACATGACTACTGACTGCCTACACATGCCCATCTGCTCAGATGGCACAGCTCCCACTAACAATTTAGTTGGGCAGTTTCACTAAAGTCTAGGTGCCAAACCAGCATACGTTTCACAAAGATAGTCTGAATGACACCACAAGCACCATTTCCTTTGCAAGATTCCCTTGTCTCGGACAGGTTTGAAGATTAGCCATCTAATCTTTCCCTGTTAGCCTGCTTTCATAGGAAACAAGATTATGAAATTGCAGTGTGACTCCTCATCTGTCAGTCTGCCCTCTTCTTTCCTACAGAAGTTTGGCAAATATCAACAGATTTGACAGAAGGGCAATGGTCTCAAAGTTACTATTTTCCTACACATTTCATTAAAAAGAATGTCTGGTTAGAGGAGACCTTATCAGCAAATTTACTGAGGGAAGTTCAACCGTGTGAACTAAATCCTTACTAGACAACAGAAAATCTACACAGATGAGTGCTGTCTTACCCATGGGAAAAGCTACTGTGGGAACTTCACTGATACTAGACAGAAAGGAATTCAACCATTAGACACAAATCCATAATAAAGAGGACAGCTACTCAAAGAACAACTTGGTCTTCTCATCAAGGTATGTGACCAAACCAAATACCTGAAGGCAAATGCTGAAGAATCCCAAAGAGTTTACAAACACTTCTGGCCACAGCTCAAACACTCCATGTGTGTAGCAGAATAAATTGGCGACACACTGTCACCTTGCACAGGGAAAGCACAGTGCCATCCACCTACAGGTAGCATGAGTGCACAGGTATATAGGTATATTTCTTGAGTTTTTCAGATTTCGCAAGTTCCTCAGTAATTTCCTAATGAACGTTGCAGAACTTGGAAAACTCATGTAAGCTCTCTCACATTTTCCTGAATGTTCAGTGCTGTTCATCAAACGCTTGGCCGCAGGAGAAAACCAATTCAATAAGCAAGTCATCCATGGACTTATACAGTACAAAAGAAAAGCCTATGTGACAGATTTCCCTAGCTGGTACAGTCCAGTCCAAGTACCTTAAGCCATTTCACTGATATTACACCGTTAAAAACTCTCAGTCAAAAATACATTGTACTCTAAAGACAGACAGCAGCTAACTGAGCTTTTTTTCTGCCTCAACAAATGGTAGTGCAGAATGTAATGAGGAATTACAGGCTAGTTTCCAAAAAGAGTGATAACAAAAAGTGGCCAGTGCATACTGGTCAGGAGAGAGGGCAATTGTTTATATTCCATCTTTAAAAGAAAACAAAATCCACACAACTATCAGCATACACATGTAAGTGCTACAAAAGCAGCTAGCTCTAGTGAGGAACAGGGAAAACTACCACATCTGTGCTTGTAGTGTTGATGCAGACACACAAAAATCAGTCCCAGCTGTCCTGGCTAAGCACAAGGAGGCTAAGGACATGAAGAGAACTGGATTAATAGTATTGAGGGAGACGGCAGCACCTGCAGCATGTAATTAATGTCATCCTGGCTGGGAGAAGGAACATCATCCTGTTTCCTTTCAAATGCACCGTGGCCCCAGATGATCCACCTCCACCAAGAAGCCTGTGGCAAAGAGCAGAATTTAATCTGGATGTGTGAACCACATCGGTATCTATAATATCAGTGTTCCCACCATGAGACCTGCCCCAAACTGGAACCTTCCCAAACAAGGATCTTACTATCAGGAAAGAAAGACCATCATCACAATTCAGAATTCATTAACAGAAAAAGAATTCCTTAACAGAAAAAAAAAAAATTACTGAAAACCTTATTTGAAATTCCTGTTTTGTAAAATAGCATTTTAATTTAATTGTTTCATTTATTTTTTATGTAATAACAAGTATTTTCTTTGGCAAACCTAACTTTAAGATTAACATTACTGTCACTGATATTCTATTATCAGAAGAGCATTCCTATTAGAAATGGTAAATTTTGCAGGTATATTAATTGCCCCTCTTGACCTTGTTGGATCAAATACAGCACAGTTTCTATTTACAGGTGGTTGACTTCCGACAGAATAGTTCACTGGAGTTCTGCATGCAGAACAGTGTCACTGACAATGAGAAAGAGACAAATATAGAGCCATAGAACGGCTTGGGTTGGAAGGGACCTTAAAGACAATCTAGTTCCCATCCCCCTACTATGACAGGGACACCTTCCACTAGACCAGGTTACTCAAAGGCCCATCCAGCCTGGCCTTGAACACCTCCAGGGATGGGGCATCCACAAATCTGGGCAACCGGTGTCAGTGTCTCACCACCCTGCTAGTGAAGAATTTCTTCCTAATATCTAAACTAAATATACCCTCTTTCATCTTATACCCATTACCCCTTGTCCTATCACTACATACCCTTGTAAAAAGTCTCGTTCCCACTTTCTTACAGGCCCCCTTCAGGTGCTGGTAGGCTGATATTAAGTCCCCTTGGAGCATTCTTTTCTCCAGGCTGAACAACCCCAACTCTCTCAGACTGTCCTCATGTAAGAGGTGCTCCAGCCCTCTGATAATTTTTGTGGCCCTCCCCTGGACTCGCTCCAACAGGTCCATGTCCTTCTTATGATGGAGGCCTCAGAGCTGAACGCGGTACTCCAGGTAGGTTCTCACAAAAGCAGAGTAGAGGGGGAGAATCACCTCCCTTGACCTGCTGCTAATGCTTCTTTTGAGGCAGCCCAAGACATGGTTGGCTTTCTGGGCTGCAAGCACACACTGCTGGCTCATGTTTAGCTTCTCATCAAACAACACCCCCAAGCCTTTTTCCTAAGGGCTGCTCTCAATCCATTCTCCTCCCAGCCTGTATTTGTGCTTGGGATTGCCTCAACCCATGTGCAGGACCTTGCACTTGGCCTGTTGAACTTCATGAGGCTGGCATTGGCCCACCCCTCAAGCCTGTCAAGGTCCCTCTGGGTGGCATTCCTTCCCTCCAGCGTGTCCACCACACAGCTTGGTGTCGTCAGCAAACTTCCTGAGGGTGCATTCAATCCCACTGTCCATGTTGCCAACAAAGATGTTAAACGACACCAGTCCCAATACCGACCCCCGAGGAACACCACTTATCACCAGTCTCCACTTGGATATCAAGCTGTAGACCACAGCTCCTTCAGTGCAGCCATCCAGCCAACTCCTTATCCACCGAGTGCTCCATCTGTCAATACATGTCTCTCTTATTTAGAGACAGGGATGTTGTGCAAAACATTTGACACTGTCCTACACAAGTCCAGGTAGATGATGTCGGTTATTCTTCCCTTATCCACCAATGCTGTAACCCCGCTGTAGAAGGCCACCAAATTTGTCAGGCACAATTTCCCTTTTATGAAGCTATGTTGGGTGTCACCAATCACCTCCTCATATTCCATGTACCTTTGCACAGTTTCCAGGAGGATTTGCTCCACAGTCTTCCTAGACACAGAGGTGAGACTGACCAGCCTGTAGTTCCTTTGGTCTTCCTTTCTTCCCTTTTTAAAAATGGGGGTTATGTTTCCCTTTTTCCAGTCAGTGGGAACTTCACCAGAGTGCCACAACTTCTCCAATACGATGGATTGTGGTTTGGCAACTTCATCTGCCAGTTCCTTTAGGACCCGCGGATGTATCTCACCAGGTCCCATGGACTTGTGCACCTTCAGGTTCCTTAGATGGACTTGAACCTGATCTTCTCCTACAGTGGGCAGCTCTTCATCCTCCCAGTTCCTGCCTTTGCCTTCTGCAACTTGAGCAGTGTGGCTTGAGCACTTGTCAGTGAAGAATGAGCCAAAAAATTCATGGAGTACCTCAGCCTTCTCCATATCTCAGGTAACCAGGTCTCCTATTTCCTTCCTTAGTCTTCCTTTTATCACCCATATACCTATAGAAGCTTCTCTTGTTGCCTTTGATGTCCCTGGCCAGATTTAATTCTATCAGGCCTTTAGCCTTCCTAATCTGATCCCTGGCTGCTTAGACAATTTCTCTGTTTTAATCCCAGGTTACCTATCCTTGCTTCCACCCTCTGTAGGCTTCCTTTTTGTGTCTGAATTCGTCCAGAAGTTCCTTGTTCATCCATGCAGGCCTCCTGGTGTTTTTGCCTGACTTCCTCTTTGTTGGCATGCATCGCTGCTGAGCTCAGAGGAGGTGATCCTTGAATATTAACTAGCTTTCTTGGGCCCCTCTTCACCCCAGGGCTTTATCCTATTATAGTCTACCAAGCAGATTGCTGAAGAGGCCAAAGTCTGCTCTCCTGAAGTTCAGGGCAATGAGTTTACTCTGCACCCTCTTTGCTGCCCTGAGGATCTTGAACTCCACCATTTAATGGTTACTACAGCCCCTCCTTGTTAGTGAGAACAAGGTCCACCATAGCACCTCTCCTCATTGGCTCCTCTATGACTTGGAGAAGAAAGTTATCATCAGTGCACTCCAGGAACCTCCTGGCTTGCTTATCCCCTGCTGTGTTGTCTCTCCAACAGATATTGGAGTGGTTGAAAACCGCCACAAGGGCCAGGGCTTGTGAACATGAGGCTGCTCCCGTCTGTCTATAGAGGATCTCATCCACTTGGTCTTTCTGTTCAGGTGCCCTGTAGCAAACCCCCACTATAATGCCACCTCTCCCTGCCCTTCCTTTAATCCTGGCCCATAAACTCTCAGTCTGCTTCCTCATCCATCCATGCACTCCAGCTGGTCCTTGACAGAGGGTGACACCCCCTCCTCACGTCCCTTGTCTGTCCTTCCTAAATGTAAAACAGACCAACAAACTGATCATTTTGTTTCTTCTAATTGTAATTTAGGACTAAACAGAAAAAACATTCCTAATTTTTTCTGAGAAACTTTTACTCTGTTAGATAAAATTGGTGAAGACTTCTGAAGGATCCAATTTTACTGGCAGTTACTCCTCTAACTAAATCAATACCTCTAACAATCTTTAATAGCAAAGCTCTTTCCATCTGAGTGGCTGCAGTGCATGTGTATAAGCTGCGGTGATGTTTATTGTATATCAAGATGGAAAAGCTAGACTTTAAATTGTGTAACTTTCCATAACACAGTTTTCCTGAGGGCAGTTCAACTCAACAAGCAGCCAAGGAAAAGGGAGGGTGAATACAGCAGATCTGTTCCTTTCCAGCTCAAGATGCAGATGAGGCCCCACCCAGCAAACCAAACCTTTGGCATTCATCCACACAATCCTCCAGGCTAGGGAAAGAGAAGCCATGGAACAATAATAGCAATATAAGCCCTCCTCACCCTTCTCATTCTGGTGTTTCTCTCTCACAGAAATAAACTGCCCTAACTGGTAAACAAGGCTGTCAGATTCACGGTCCACCATAACTGTAAAGTAGCCATGTAAATTTAGCCTCTAGTATGCTAGCATTTGCCTGGTTTCAGTATGGTAGAAGCTACAGATCTTTCTTCCCCATTCTTCACTATGTCCATTGTGCTGGACACAAACAGGGTAGACTCTTCAGCAAGGGCAGAAACATGTTCTCTTTCCAAACCTAATTATCCATGAAGCAACAGGAAGATTCACCCATCTGAAATTTAAGAAGTAACCAGAATTCCCTCAAACTACAAGATTTTTACTGCAAGATCACCATGCAAATAATTTGGTAGAACATCACCATCTGGTGGATACACCCACTGACAATTTGGGTTTAGTTTTTTCTTTATTTCCCAAATAGTTCTTCAGTTCACTGAAGGATATTAGATCATGGGGTCACATGAAAAAACACTCTAATCCACGCAATAGTAATCTATTACCTCTCCTTGGGCCAAAATACAAACCTGCAAAAAGAGGGGGGAAATTGGTGTTTTCATATGCCCTTATAGGTGGCAGACCTGTTAAGCAAATAGAGTCCAGCCTCACCTGGCTGGACTCTAATCAACAACTATTCCAGGATGCTGTGGAGAGATCCCATCCTTTGTGGAAAATAGCAGACACCTCCTCCAAACAAAGTCAGAGAACAAGTAGCACTCTGCTACAGGTTGTTTAAACACTGCATTCCACACCAAAGCTGAGATTTCTTTTTCCTTTTATTCTCAGAACTAAGTAATTAGTCCCAGTAGTTATGGGAACTGTGGGCACTGCATAGTATCTACTCTTTCCCCCCCCCCCAGCCTGCCAGCAAAGTGCAAGATGCCACACCCTTCACAAGCTCTAACTGGATAGTGAAGGAAAAGGGGAAGAAGGGAAACAAAAAAACATCCATACTGCCCTATGAAGGCAACCTGATGTCAGTCAAAAATCAGGTTATCTAAAAACACCAGCTGCCCTTAGACCTTGCATCTTATGTCCTCGAAACAAGACGAATTCACAATTCATATTCATATGGTATTTTCTGTCTGCTTTCTTTAATTTTTTTAAACCAAAAGCTCTATCAAAGAAACCATATATATGGCAAGCTTGATAATTTTCTCACAGCATTATTAAAAAAACAGCTTTTTTCAGTCTGTTTCCTATTTGTAGGAACTCTCATCCCACAGTTTCATATAAGCCCTGCAGCAACTGTCCTTGTGCGATCATTCTCTGTGTTTATGTCTTTATGTGAATGTCCACCTGCTTCTTTCAACTAAAATCTGAGAAAATATGGTATTCTCCAGATCCATTATTTTGCTGAAACTTCCATGTATCTAGGCCACTATATAAAAAATGGGATGACACTTATACCACCGGGGAGACTTCCTCAGCACAGAGACTGCATAGGGTGTGGAGCTCAGATGTCCAGAGACAAAAGTGCCCTAGTCACTGAAGAAAAAATTAGACAAGATCTTGTGAGACAACTCAGGCTTCAGTGCTCCCAAACTACATACTAAAACCCATAGCCTACCATTACAGCCTACCCCACCTCCTCTGTATGGTTTGTGACTTGTTCCCTTATTCCACAAATCCCTCAGCCTGACACATTTCAATACTACGTTATACTGGTAGCAGTGTATGCCTGGCAATGAAAAAGCACAAAAATCAAACTGATTTCAATAGAAATGTGTGTTGAGAGATCATGTTACACCAATATTAAAGCACAGGTAAAAGTTGAGAAAGGAAAACAAAGTCTTTTTGGTGAGATTTTACGCAATAAAATAAAAACACACACAATGCAGCTGCTTTCTACTGTGCTTGTCAGTAGTTTGTGCCATGAAGTTCCCACAAAAGCCTGTGACAAGCAGTGACATGGTGAAGTAAGGCTCCACAGCCAATCAATTTATTCTGTCCAATACAACTTGAAACAATGACAAATAATATGTTTAAAAATAATATATTTTAGGCACTACGAGAAAAAAAAATATTTTAACAAATATCTCAAAAAATATAAAACAGTACTAAGTAATGGTTACATACTATCACTGGCATGGGAATTCAACAGTTAACAGCAAAACACTGCCTCTTATCTGTGGGTGTGGGAGAGGTCCCAGAGCAGTATATGACCTGAGAGGGAACCCCATGTTTCAAAAGATTGTGAAGTTTCAAGGAGAATCAAAATACCTGAGCAGTGGTTGAATTACCTAAAGCTTTTTTAATACATTTTAAACAAAAGATCTTTTAAAGACAGCCAAAATACATACTCGGAAAATGACAGAAAAACAGGATCAATAGCAGATCAGAGATAAACACATCCTTAAGACACTGTCAATAAAATGAAGTACAATTTGGATTCATTGTTAGAGCAAAAGCTACTTTGGAAAAGAAAGAAACGTTTAAAAGCAATTAAGCAATTTTACAGAAATAGTCTGGGATTTTGTGCAAAGGGAGAGACTCCAGGCTTGCCTCATCTCCTAGAAGCATCCCATATTCTTAGATGTGACGTTGCCATGACAACCACAACTTGGTGACCTCGTTATTTCAACCTAATCCTGCTTTGAAATTATAGTTGCTCCACCCTTTTGCCTGGCTAGCCTGATAACATAATCATTGTAAATGAGGATGGAAAAACACAGCAGGATACCATTCCCCTAGTGACATGGGACTAGTCTCACCTTATCAGGGAAATAGACCAACAATTAAACTGCACAAATCTAAAAGCCCAAAAGTAGATTTTTGTTTGTTTCCTATTCTGTTTTGCAAAAAATCTAATAGCGTGTCAGTGCAGAAATTCAGTTTGGAATGAGGTCTTTTGGGGAAATTCCTTTTAATTTAATTGAATGTCTTTATCAGGAAATTAAACAGTAATAAGGGGTAGTTCTCCTTCATTATGCATTTGTTTTGACTAACAGCTGGAGGAAGATTTAGGATATACACAAAGAGTCAGGATAGAACTTGTTTAGCAAATCAGATTGGGGTTTTTAGGTACAGGCTTGCCTTGCTTTATTTAAACTGGTTAAAGCAGTGAGCATTATAAAATCCCAGCTGTAGCCATTGCGGAAATACTATATTTGCTCACATGTTACAGGAACATTACTGTAATTCTGCTCTTATTAAACACATGGACAACAGTATTGTTGCTGTTGCAGATTTAAAAGAAACATTCTCTGGGCTCCTTAGGGAGGGAATTCAGAGTTTTCTATGTACATAGGACACACGAAAGCTAGGGGAGGAAGAGTAGAGCAAATACCTTTAAAAGAACATAAATTTGGAGCTATTGACATGTGATCCAACTGAAGCTTCATAGACTGTAGCTTGCAAAATCATTTTGTGACATACTTCTGTCTCCCTTCCTCTTCTGGCAGAGCAGTCTGATTTCTCCTTTTCTCAGTATTTGCGTGTTTTAGTACATGGGGACAGATTTTACCTTGGTGGTTGTGACTGAGACTTCTTATGGAACAACATGCACATTGAGGAAACTACATTTGTAAATTATGGTCATTATTAGAAGAAGACAGCAAAAAGAAACTCTCCATTTTAACATTTGGAAAGGTGTAGCTCTAAATTGTTCTTTCCAGCTTCCATGTCACAATAGGGACGTTGGGTGATGCCCTCTAAAATAAAGCAGCAAGGACTCCATGCACAAGTAAAGGTACCTATCAGGCACCCACAGATTTACTTAGGGACAAGTCAGGAAAACCTTTACCCAGAAACTGTTTTATTAACAGTATAATCACAAATCTGTTAGCAGCCATCAGCTCTGAGATAGCTGATGAAGTAGCAGGGTAAATAAAGTGATCCTCTTCCAGTAAGGCTTTACACAAAAACTTGGGGTTAATTTTCCTGAATAGCCAAAAATATCTCAAAACCACTATAGCCATACATTGCAGGTACAACACAGTGAGCTGAAAACTGAGCTCTTTCCTCTGTGCCGTGAAAATATCTTTGTATTCAAAAGCATCTGCAACAGGCAGGGCTAAACCACCACTTGCCTCTTTTTAAAAACTTGCCCCTCCCAAGCAGAGGAAATGAAACCACTGATAGCTTACACAGCCACCTTCACCTATGATCAGCACAAGGTGTCTCAGGCACACAGAATTTAGCTCTTCTCAACAACAAAAAAAGAGGCTGACAAAACACACAGTTAATTTCTCCCATGAAGGGATCACTTAACATCCCTCCCTCCCCACCCTCCTTTGCCTTCCCCTTCAAGTGGGGCATTTTGCTGTCAATTGCTGATCATTACATGATTAGAAGAGAATAAATGTGAATGTAATCATTAGACATTTATATCTTGAGGTGTTCAGCAGGGGTTAGAAATCAGTCTCCATTAAAATATTTTTCTTAAGCTCTGTTGAATCCCAAGAGCAGAGCATAGACATGAGTAGGAGATGTTTATACAGCACTGCAGCAGAGGAAGCAGGTTTTCCTTCACTAAAAGGTCAAAGTTCGTTTTCTTAGAATAGCAGCATACATTCCAAGATGGTGCCTCACATTTACCAAGAGTTATCAGTGAACAAGTGAACAAGATTTATGTCCAGATTCAGACTTAGTTCTTCTACGATAGTTAGAGGCCAGACCATTCAATACTTAAGTTTTGAAACTAAGTTTTCCAGCCTTGCTTGAGATCACCATATATCGTGTGTAGGCTGATTAATCCTTCTAACTACTGTTTCCAACACACAAACAGGAATCCAGAAGCCCTAAATGAAATTCCAAGCAGGAACTGTACTTTGACAATTAATTTTTGCATATATTGTCTGATTTCTTAAACTGTTCCAACCTAGTTTTTCATACTTCTTTCAAAAAAAAGTAAAATATTGTCCCTTCTACAGTTACGGTCCTGCGTTTGAACAGCAGCTAAATAATTCTGTGTTCGAAACAGCTAACATATTGGTAAAAAAAAAAAAAAATTACTTCTGTAGTAAAAAGTGGATTGCACAGCAGACTTTCTGCTGAAGCTGGGCAACACAATGACTCCTTACTGACCGTGCTATGGAGTCCCTAGGTATGAGTTTTTATAGACAGTAAAAAAGTTCTTACATACAAATTGTTTTCTGCTTTGTACAAATTTAAAACAAAAATGGCAACAAAGCTTTTCTTTTCTCCTAGATCAGTAGTGACACCTAGTGACCAAGTGCTAAAGGAGCAGCGCTTGGAGGTGACCGGTTTTCACAAAACTGTGCTGGATTACATCACAGAAATAATGTCTGCTGATGACAAAGCCACCACCACAAAAACTCTAGGGTGTGGCAGGAGGACATAATACAAATAAACACTGACATTAGCTATGGGGTGATTTAAATTTACATAGAAATGCTACATCTGCTTTAAAGAACAATATGCTGCAATTCAAAAAGAAAGGAAGGGATGCTATTCACAAATGGAAGAAACCATTTGGACAAGTAGAATGTAATTACCCAGTGAAACCTGGAAGGCTCTGGGGCAGAGCTTTCTTACACATGAACAATGTTCATAGGACAAGGAACTCTCCCTAGTTGTAAGAACCCGAGTTTTCCACCTCATCCAAAGAGAATAACTACCAGAACAGAATGCAGCTGCTCCAGTTTTCTGCTTATTCTGGTCCAAGTTCTCACTGACATAGCTATATTAGATTAAGTTATTCCACTTAACCTACACCAGAGGAGATCTCTCTATCTGGACATACTACTCCAGAATAAAAATTATTTGGTTACTGATAATTACCTGGATTAATGACTTATGGATGCAGGGGAATGCTGAAAAGACTACACTTTTCACATAGGCCTTCTGCACTATTGGTCATACTTTCAATATTATATGACTAGCGAGGAGCTATGCCAGTGCATATGTTGCACAAATAGGCAACTAGCTCCAATCTGTAAATCACCTTTACTTTGTAACATACTGTCCACATAGTGATCTTTTCCCTAGTGGCTGTAACACAGAAGCTCAGCAAACTGCAGTAAAGCT
>VZTO01010597.1:0-23015 GCA_013400615.1 Syrrhaptes paradoxus
TGATTCTGTGATTCCCTGAGAGCCACAGAGCCTGGCAATGTAGGGGCAGTTTGATCATAATCCCCCTAATGCCCAGTGGGAGCTCACAATGAGAGAGTAACAGGCATTCAAATACCTCCTGTGACTTTGGACTTCTCTACCTGCTGCACTATAATTAACAGTCTAGAACTCAGGGAAGCTCTATAATAAGGCAAAGAGAGTCTTCATAAAAATTCCTTGAGCTTTGGACCAAATTTTGCAAGTAGCTATGTACCTTCTGCGTTTACAATATTTCTCAATATTTGTTGGAAGTGAAATAAGTTAAACAAGGAGAACAGTGAACATCTTCTAAGGATGGCTCAGTTGAATTGTATGTTATCTTTTTATTATAGCTGGAGTAATGTTTGTAATATACCTGGAGCCCACAAACGCTTCATAATGAAATTTATACATTTATTCTTTTTTAATATACCCTGGGAAATTGCTCTGAGCTTTATTAATCTACTTATTTCAGAGGAACAATTTAACATTCATAAACAGAAGAGTATCACTATTTTGAAAGCAGAAAATATGTTTAGACTTTTCAGGAGAGTGTGCACGAGTGAGGAGTGGAAATACCGAATGCGGCGAACTGTGGAAATGTACTGCAGAAGCTGTTTAGCTGTGTGCCTGATATTCCAGCACTATCATATGGAATCATTATTTTTGCTCATCATTACCAGAGCTGTGTTCAGCAACTGAGTGAGATACACTTATCTTTGCTAGTACCCTTACTCAGCTGAAAAGTTTTCCTGATTACTTGTACCTATCTCTGACAAGAGGAGACAGAAACAGACAGAAACCCCTCAGAATTCCAAATACTTCTTTCTTCAAGAGTAGTTATTTGTCATGTTATATTTGAAGCATTCAGTCATTTGCCTGTCATTTACATTTTCAAAAACGTTGGAATTTATTTGCTAGCAATTGCAGGGAGGGAATTATTTAAAATCTGTACACTAAATATCTTATGAATGTCATATCTCTTTGGTGAAAACTGTATGTATTATTCACAGGAAACAAAACTTGAGACTGGAGAGGTTATTTTTCTTACCTTAGTAAAGATTCTGTTTCAGGCCACCAAACTGAGGTGGGGAGGTGTACTCCAAATGTGGAGTCTGAAATTGACTGAATTCCACATTCAGAGCTAGTTCTGAGGCTTGTGGACAGATTTGCCTGACTACTGGGCCTAATAAGCAAGTTCATTTTTCGTTAGTTCTTAGTGCACACTGAGGGCACACAGTGGGTCATCTGTGCTGACCAGTGACTCAGAGGTGAGGTTTGGGCTGATCTGTGCCTCCCCTGTCTCACTGCCCTTCTCTAGGAGGCAGAGAGATAGGAGAGTAGGGGCTCTATGTAGGTAACTGCAAAAGGAGGGATGTCTCACGTGTTTGTGCCCCACTGGCCTTACTGAGTTCAAAGCAGCTCAACTAACAAAAGCAGTTTAAAAGTCAACTTCAAGTGCTTCTTCAGCCTTTAATAGCGAAAGTGATATTGCTTCCATTTTGTACAATCAAGTCAAAATAAAACAGAAATATCCCTGAAATTTACTCACCCTGAAACAGGTTTCCAATGGATGATTGCAAAGGGAAAGTTTGAGTCACACTTCATAGGATGCTCATAGAGCATCTATTTTTTATTGCCACTTTGTATCCGGGAGGTCACTGCGACAGCCCAGCCAAACTAGTCATGGAGGTAAAAGGCTGATGATGTGTAAATAGTTGCTCATTCATTAGTCTGCAGGGCATAATCTGATAGTTTGTAGTCCTGGGCAATTCTTCAGAAGAACAGCTTTTTTCTTGCAGTGGAAATAAAGGTGTAAGTGATTTGAGTACCATGGTCTCAGACACTGAGTTGCAGTAGTGCACCATACATACTAAAGCAGAAATCTTTTTACATACTCGGGAAGTATATGCAAATAAGTAGCAATTTTTTTGAATACTTATATTTTTCAGGCCTATTAGACCAGTATCTTTTTGTAATAGTTCTGTAGGTGGGGAACATGACTCTGAGGGATTCAGTTTGCATAAATTTTCAGGTTACAGGTACTTTTATTTGTTGCTTAGTAGGATGTCTGTCACTTCCTAAACAAATTCAGAACTTCAGATACCTGTGAGCCTGCCTGGGTCCCTGAAGTTGTGGTTTTTTTTTTTTTCAACTGCACGTCTGTCAGACACTGAAATTTTTAAGATATTCATGAGGAAGGTGTGAGGAATGCCATATTTAGATTGATAAAGCCATCCATCACAAGAGACGGTGCATGACAGGTATTCTTTCCTCAGCCAGATATAAATCATGCTTATCAAAGGTGTATAAACGATAAACATTTTTGTCCGCTACCGTTAACTTACTCCTTCCTTCTCCTCTTCACGGACACACGTGGCTCTTGGCTCTCACTCTGTACACCGCACATCTCCAGGGGGACTAGCGCCGCGCGGGACGCGGGCGGGAAAGGGCCGGGGCCGGTGCAGGAGGCGGGGCGGCAGGAGCTGTCCGAGGTGGCCGTAGGCAGGCCCTGGGACGGGGCGGTGGGAGAACGGGCGGGATGGAGAGTGGCGGGAGCCGGGAAACAGAGGTGGGAGGCAGCGGTGAAGTGCCTGGGAGAAGGAGGGGATGAATGAACATCTGCAGCATGCTTGAGTACCCGAGCTTTGCACCTCTGACGCGAAGGAAGGTTTATCCAGTTTATGCAGGTTCAGTCACTTGCTTGTGCAGTTCCCTCGTTGGAAGGTTGAGGCTAGCGTCAGATCTCTTTTTCTCCCTGCGTTTGAGAGATAGGTTAAAATACACATAGCTCCTATCTGTAGCACCAGCACTGCAGAAACTCTGAGTGGTGCAGCTCTAGGTATCTGGCAGGATTCGATGAGTGTAGCAGCCACTGGAGCTTCTGTTTTGTGCCTTATGATATCACCCCAGCAGTCTATATGCCAAAAATGTGTTCTCTTTAATTCTAATAAAAAGGATTATTTTATAATATTAAGTAATAATATCTCTCTATAATAATATTTTTGCTCATAGGTCTGTGTTTAAAAAAAAAAAGTCAGGCACCTCTGCACCTCCTAACTGTAGCTAGAAAGACTAGGCTATCTCTGTAATCAGAAATGAGGGGATTTAACAGCTGCTTCTCAAAGCACTATTTCCTTTAAAATTCATCCATGTCAGAGCAGTGTCAGCACATGCTGGAGTCACTGGAAACCCACCAGTGCATTCTTGCAGGGTGAAGACAACAACAAAACAATTAGTAGCATATCACTATATTGATGGCCTCTCACCATGTGGAAGGCCACCCTGAATCTAGGGAGCTCACCATACTTCTGAGAGTGGGAAGTTTCTTTTGCAAATATAGCCTGCAGCCTCTAAACCCCATAAAACTATGGTCTTTTTCCCAGTAAGTTGTTTCTGACTCTGACAAGTGTAATTTAAAAATAAAAAGCCCATTCTGGATGTGGAGTAATTCTTCCCTGTTTTTCATTTCCGCCTTCTCATACCTGTACCAAAAAGTGTCCTGTTAGCTTAGTTTAGGCTGTCTTCTATACCATTTCTCTTTGCTTGCATACTACAATGTGAAGGCTACAAACAAGGAAGCAGATTAATTGCCCCTTGAAATACACTAGCGAAACCAGAGCTCTTTTCTTTACAGCAGGAAAAAAAAAGGAATATAGTAAAGCAAAGGAATTACTACTGTCAGTTTCTGACTGACAAGTGCAGTTATAAAGCAAACATCTGATTCCTTTCTTCATTTCTGAAGCATAGCTTTTTTATCTGTTTGGAATTTATAATAAGTGAAGACTAAACATCCTAAGTCAACTGTGGTAGAAGACTCAGGTTTCTTCCTGGTGCGATTTAGGGCAGCATAGAAGATACTTGTGTCTTTTAATGCCTCTTTAGGCAGTTGTGATGTTTATCTGTCTGTTCTTCCCTGGCACACTGCATACAGCTAGATACAGGATGAGATTTGTTTGGAAATGTGTGAAACTCATCAATTCAGAAGGAATGTCTGAATTTAATTTTAAAAACAGAAGGCAAAGTGCAGAATGGCCCACAGTTGTGTCTGAGAGTTTCACATACTACTGAGGATCGAAAATGCTCTGAGCCAGAATCTCAACCAGCAAAAGAAACCAGCAAAGTATTTAGTGTTGCCAATTTCCCAATATTGTTGGAGGGAAAAACAGTATCATGGAATCATAGAATGGTTTGGGTTGGAAGGGACCTTAGAAGTCATACATACAATACTACAATGTAATTGCAAAAAATATTTTTTGCTTTTCTGCTTACATCTTAACAAAGCATAAAGACACTTTCTTCTTATATTCCCCAGCAAATAGTTAATGTTCAGGTTGAGCCTGCTTACAAACAGCACTTCCACTGTTTGCAAATCTACCCTTTTTTTTTTACAAAAGCCTCAAAGAATTTGCTGAAAGCATTCCTACTTACGGCCTCACAACAGTATCTCATGGTGTGACATCACGTCTGTGTCATATATTCAGGTGAAAGATTAGGGCTATATTGGACTTAGTGTTCCAGATTTATTTTTTCTGTCTACCATTGTTCCACACATTGCACATTCCATGAGAACCCGATAGCATGCCAGAAGATTAAATGTGACATGTAATAACAATTTCTATGGATGACAGATAATCTACATGTTTTCACAAGATATTGCAAAACAGCCATTTCTTGGTCCTTTCATGCTTTTAGAACCACAAACAACCTGGCCTTACTTAATCTGAACTAATTTTCTAAATCATATCTCTGATTTCTCAATGCTTTGATGCTTTCATTATTTTCAGAATAATGATGTTTCTGCATGTCACTATCTGTCTCTCTTTAGTTTCCACTGAATTGCCGTTCAGGCTTCTTATCTCAGTTTATTACAGTCAGAATAATTCCACTGCTGTTCCAGCAAGGGGACAGCTAGAACAGTATGTCCTGTTTGCTGTCTTTTTCTTTCATCACAGTTTAAAACAGGAACTGTAACAAGGGTCAGAATGTGGCAGATATTCCCAACTAGTAGCCTTTCACCTTTCTTATGACATTTCCAACCATTTAGTTTCTTTTGTGTTTTAGAGGTCTTAAATGAAGATACATTTTTCCTGATGTGCTCTATTGAGCTACTATCTCTCAGGCTATATAGGATGTACAATGGTGCTCATGGGATAGCAAGCAAGTTCTGTGGAAAGAGAACAGATGATCACAGGGCTTTTATAAGAAAGGGTAAGAAGCTCTAATTTTTGGGGTAGCATTGGAATGGTGGCATTGGTGTTGTAATATGTTAGGCCATGTAAGAAGAATGTAAGACACTAGGAACACCTGTGCTGGGGACATGACAGTATCTGAAATGAGTTACAAAAGTGGTCCAAATGGAAGCACTATTTTATAAAATTGAGTGGATTTGGAGACATGGAGGAAGTAACGAGACCTGTACATGTCTGATGCCTTAAAGAAGGCACCCAAGTTACAGATGGGTGGAGTGAAGGAGAACAGTAGTGGTTTTAGAAGTGACAGCTGAAAGGGGTCATGGGGAAGGTCTGCAAAAGAAGAATGGCAAATTACTATTGTCAAATTACATTTCCATTTTACTGTAAAACACAGGAATATGAGATAGAAAGATACCTCCTGGGTTGTCACATCTAGTCTACTGCTGCTTCAGGTTACACAATTTTATATGAAATTCTGTAACATATCCTCTACCTTAAAGCTGGATAGGCTTCTTGGTCCTGCAGGACCTCCTAGGAAGCTGTATTGATCAGTCTGATTGTTGGAGGCCTTACTATTTCCAGTCTGAATGTATTCAGGTTCAATATCATCCCTTTTTTAAAACATTGCTCATTCTCTGCTATTCAGNAAAAGAAACCAGCAAAGTATTTAGTGTTGCCAATTTCCCAATATTGTTGGAGGGAAAAACAGTATCATGGAATCATAGAATGGTTTGGGTTGGAAGGGACCTTAGAAGTCATACATACAATACTACAATGTAATTGCAAAAAATATTTTTTGCTTTTCTGCTTACATCTTAACAAAGCATAAAGACACTTTCTTCTTATATTCCCCAGCAAATAGTTAATGTTCAGGTTGAGCCTGCTTACAAACAGCACTTCCACTGTTTGCAAATCTACCCTTTTTTTTTTACAAAAGCCTCAAAGAATTTGCTGAAAGCATTCCTACTTACGGCCTCACAACAGTATCTCATGGTGTGACATCACGTCTGTGTCATATATTCAGGTGAAAGATTAGGGCTATATTGGACTTAGTGTTCCAGATTTATTTTTTCTGTCTACCATTGTTCCACACATTGCACATTCCATGAGAACCCGATAGCATGCCAGAAGATTAAATGTGACATGTAATAACAATTTCTATGGATGACAGATAATCTACATGTTTTCACAAGATATTGCAAAACAGCCATTTCTTGGTCCTTTCATGCTTTTAGAACCACAAACAACCTGGCCTTACTTAATCTGAACTAATTTTCTAAATCATATCTCTGATTTCTCAATGCTTTGATGCTTTCATTATTTTCAGAATAATGATGTTTCTGCATGTCACTATCTGTCTCTCTTTAGTTTCCACTGAATTGCCGTTCAGGCTTCTTATCTCAGTTTATTACAGTCAGAATAATTCCACTGCTGTTCCAGCAAGGGGACAGCTAGAACAGTATGTCCTGTTTGCTGTCTTTTTCTTTCATCACAGTTTAAAACAGGAACTGTAACAAGGGTCAGAATGTGGCAGATATTCCCAACTAGTAGCCTTTCACCTTTCTTATGACATTTCCAACCATTTAGTTTCTTTTGTGTTTTAGAGGTCTTAAATGAAGATACATTTTTCCTGATGTGCTCTATTGAGCTACTATCTCTCAGGCTATATAGGATGTACAATGGTGCTCATGGGATAGCAAGCAAGTTCTGTGGAAAGAGAACAGATGATCACAGGGCTTTTATAAGAAAGGGTAAGAAGCTCTAATTTTTGGGGTAGCATTGGAATGGTGGCATTGGTGTTGTAATATGTTAGGCCATGTAAGAAGAATGTAAGACACTAGGAACACCTGTACTGGGGACATGACAGTATCTGAAATGAGTTACAAAAGTGGTCCAAATGGAAGCACTATTTTATAAAATTGAGTGGATTTGGAGACATGGAGGAAGTAACGAGACCTGTACATGTCTGATGCCTTAAAGAAGGCACCCAAGTTACAGATGGGTGGAGTGAAGGAGAACAGTAGTGGTTTTAGAAGTGACAGCTGAAAGGGGTCATGGGGAAGGTCTGCAAAAGAAGAATGGCAAATTACTATTGTCAAATTACATTTCCATTTTACTGTAAAACACAGGAATATGAGATAGAAAGATACCTCCTGGGTTGTCACATCTAGTCTACTGCTGCTTCAGGTTACACAATTTTATATGAAATTCTGTAACATATCCTCTACCTTAAAGCTGGATAGGCTTCTTGGTCCTGCAGGACCTCCTAGGAAGCTGTATTGATCAGTCTGATTGTTGGAGGCCTTACTATTTCCAGTCTGAATGTATTCAGGTTCAATATCATCCCTTTTTTAAAACATTGCTCATTCTCTGCTATTCAGCCATTTTCTGTATTTCTAACTCAGACATCCCTGTTGGACAAACTGAGCTCTTTAATCTCCTTTCAGAATGTAGACTCCTCATTCTTTTCATCACTCTACAGTCCTTCCTTTTGTGTATTCTAGTTTGTGTTCACTTTTCCTGAAGCCTTGGTGAATTTCACATTCCTCAGAATGTGAAACAGAACAGCTGCTTTCACCAGAACACATCCAAATTAATGGGGAAATGTAGGTTCTATAGGTCCTGGGAAAGAACTGTTGTTTTCCCCAAACTATTTAATTTATGATATAATCTTTATAATATGGTGTTCATCATGGTAAGGTTGTAAGTACTATACTTCACAAATCTAATGAGTCACTGAGTTTGCTGCAAAGCTGTGAAAGAGGCAAATTTTATCTCTTATACAACTTAATTCATCTTAACAGAGTTAATGAATTCTTCACAGCACCTCTGTACTTTTTATGTCTGTTAATGGGCTGTTACTGTAGGTAGCTTCTGTATGGCAGTTCTTGCTATATGATGAAGCATGATTGTAAAGTTCTTTCTATAAGATGAAGCATGATTGTAAAGTCTTTTACTTTTCCTTCAGCTGTATTGTTTTATCTTGGCTTTCTCAGAAGTTACATCTACATTCTGAAAATATGTGGAAGGTATATATACATGAAATTTTTCTACAGCATATTTAGATAAGTAAGAGGAAACTAGGAGTCCAACAGGAGAGACTTAAGTTGTCAAACTGCTTAGCCATCTGCACATTGTCGTTCTGGGGCAACACTGGTTCAGTGTTCAGCAGAGCTGTGGTCATACATAGTCACAGGAGAATGGCCGTTATTTCCCTTCTCCTGGCTGAATGGAATAACCAGCCCCAGCCGTGGTTTGACTAAGGATGGGGTGGGTCCCATGCAGGGCTGCGTTACAGAGAGGCCTCTCTATGTTATCAGTGACTGCTACAGGCTGGTCTGTGTTATCACCCCTGCTACAAACTCCTGCAACACATAAAGTAGCAGGAGTTATGTGGCTTTGCCAGTTGAAGCAGTCTTCATACCCGCTGTGAGTAAGGGGAGTACCCCACACTGGAGAAGCTGGTTTTTACCCCTCTGGCCAGTACTTCACCTTGCCTTTGTTCCTGAAGGTCCATCACAGGGAGTCACTGTCCGCCTGAAGTTTCCTCACACTGCAGTCAGATGACAGTGTGTCTTTTGTGTGAAGGAATTTACAACTGCTGCACCCTCAACAGGTTAATTAGAGAGAGGACACAGGGGCTCTCACCATGAAGGAGGAATAAGCACACCTTCCTCCAGTACATTCCTACTAAATATTTTTCAGTAGACCAAGATCTGACTTGGGAAGTTTCTTCTTCTGGAAGATTTCTGAGAGAACTTCACATATCTTTGTAAGCAAGCTGGTAGTCTGGGCAACAACAGAATCCTGAGAGTTAAGAACAGTTGCCATGCAATTATATACCCCAGAGACTCTAAATCCTACCTCAGTAGCTGCCTGCAGTTTTCTAGGAATCTTCGTGTTTTTCAGTCAAGATCAGTATGTTTATTAGAAGGAATATTAACCATAGGATCACAGAATGATTAGGGTTGGAAAGGACCTTAAAGATCATCTAGTTCCAATGCCCCTGCCAGGGACAGGGACACCCTCCACTAGACCAGGTTGCTCCAAGCCTCATCCAGCCTGGCCTTGAACACCTCCAGGGATGGGGCATCCACAGCTTTTTGGGGCAACCTGTTCCAGTGCCTCACCACCCTCACCGTAAAAAATTCCTTCCTAATATCTAATCTAAATCTACCCTCTTTCAGCTTAAAAATGTTACCCTTCATCCTATCACTACACTTTCTGATAAAGGTGCCTTATCAAGTAGAATGTAAAACAGTAAAATGTATAACACTAGAAAATATTAAAAATAATCCAAATAGACCTAAATTAATAAGCTGAAACAAGAAGTTTACAATTATTATTATAAGTAAGAATTTCTTCTACACCCTCTAGTTTAGTATTCTGTAGGTGGCACTGTGTGTTTCTTTGTAGCTAGGAGACAGCCAGTGATATTACAGGAACTCTAGAGAGAGCAGAAGAAAATGGGTTTTTTAAAATATTACAAAAAGACTGTATCACAGACTGCAAAAAGTCTTGCCTGTCTGTGCTGCAGTTTGACGTTTATTTATATTGAACTTTTTGTATTGTTTTTCAAATCAAGTTGATGAACTTTGTTTGCCAGCCTTTTCAGTCCCATGAATCGTCTGCTGTCAAGATAATCCAATTAAGACCCACCAATATGATAGAAGTTATTGTATTTTAGTCTGTCACATGAACGGCATATCATGTGAAATTATAGAGTTATCACTTTGTTAATAGCACAATCCATGTTGCTGCAGCACAATTAAATATCAGGTTTGAACCATGAAATGTGCCCATGTTTTTTGTTCTTTCAATGCCATATCAAAGCAAAATTCCTGTAATTCTCACAAAGTGATTCAGTATCAGCCAGAGTCACTAACTCTGCTCCAGTGAAATGGAGTTTCTACATCCTGGAATTATATGAAAAAAAGGAAAAATACCACAGCTTTTTTTCATAGAGGGACATGGTGTAATTCAGAACAGATCACTTTATGAAACAGATTATTTGTTCTCCAGAAAGATGTGCTGGATTTCTTTTCTTGTTGTCTTTATGGTTCATTCCTAAGGTTCCTTCCCATGGTTCATTCGCATAATAAAGCCAGTGGGAGTTGAAGGTAATGTGCTGTTTCTTTGGTGTCTTGTGTTAGATACCAGTTTTATCTGTTTTATATTCTCTTTCAGTGAGAAATAGGAGCAGACACATCTATGAGTGGACTTCAGTTATTGTTTCTAAATCAGGGGTTGTTTTACCTGTGAGTGAAGGTAAAGAAAGCAAAGGTGGATAGTACCATGCTAGCTTGTTATCAAAGTTGTAATCAGGTTCTGAAGAGTATCTAACCCACAATGCTAATGATGTAAAGCAAGTACCTACACTCACTTCATACTGCATGTCCTGAACAGATTCAGCTACTCAGGTGTTCTGAGTTTTCAAATTCGAGATTGTAATTGTGTTGACCCCACATTATTATACAGAAAAAGCCTCAGGATTTAGCCTCCCTGAAAAATTTTAGTTAGTCTCCATGTTTGATTGCTTAGGTGGCTGCTGAGAGGACAGCACAGTTTTACAAGTTTACAGTAGCTGTAGGACAATCTGTGACGCTCCCCATATGTGCTAGTATAGATGAGCCCAGAAATTGTGGGATTTCTTTGAACAGGGTGTCTGTTTCTTTTCTTGCTCATTTCCAAATTTGTGTCATGAACCGCAGCAGAGTACTTGAAGAAAAATCTTGTAGTCCTATAGTTGCTCCCATGCAAATAATTTGCGTTTTTCCTTAGACAACATTTCATAAACAACAGCAGTATGCAAAAAGACATACTCTAGATGTAGGGCAGATTGTGATAAATGCGTGTTCGCCAGATACCCAAATGTCAGTCAGCTTTGCAGATATGCAGAACCTACAGCATAATGGTCTCCCAAGACACATTTTACCTGATTTCTGTGGATCACGCACTGCACACACACCTACACAAACCAGACTGGTTCTGCAACCTTATTACACACAGCTGTCACCCCCTAGACCCTGGAATGCTCAGGCTTTGCAGATGTGATGGATCAAGTGTTACATACAGTGCAGCCAGTCGCAGATGCTATCTATCCCTTTGCAGTACTTCCCTCTCCTGGGTAACCCTGTTCCTGGGTAACACAACAGAAAAAGGGTCATCACATGCAGAGGAAGGATATATTCCCTCTAGCTTTTTATACTGGGACTGCTGGACCAACAGATTTCTCTTGGTATGCTCATTTTCAGTGATTTTCTTCTGCTCTGTATTAATTCTCTTGGTTTTATTCTCTTGTTTTTCTTACGCTCACTCCTCATTTCTCTTAGTCTGCATTTAAGGCCTTTCTTTGAAGGGTTTTCTGTCTGTTACCAGGCTTGTAAAAAGACTATGTGCTGCCTGGGAGAGTAGTGCCACGGAGTCAAGGCATGTGTTGTTTCATATGGGTTCAGACAAAACAAGTGTCCCATGGCCTCTTCTTGTGTTGCAATCCAGGGAATCAGACCACCTTCCGCTTTCTGTGTCAGTGGCTGCTGGGAGGAAAAATGGAGACACCATGCTATACAGCATGTATTGTACTATGCACAGTTCCAAGCAGTTATTTACCTTAGAAAGTTAAAGAGATGGGATTGTACTGTCTTTTCCACCTTCATTCATCACTTCTGCTCAGTATTGCAGAGGTCTGGACCTTGAGAGGACCTTGCCAATCCTCTAAGTAGAGAATTGCTCTTGTGGTATAAATATCATAGCCTGATTTAGCCATGTGGGCAAGGAGCAAAAGCAAGGAGAGGGGATGGAAAGAAAAGAAAATAAATTTGTCATGGGCAAGAAGAAAGGTGGAGTGTGGTTGAAACTGAGGAAAGAGAAAGAGAGCAAGCAGGAAAAGTGACGTTTTGCTCATCAAAAAAGCGGAAGTAAATTATTCCATGAATGAAAAAGAGAAAGAAAGGAAAAAATCCTAATATGTAGTAGAGGCTTTGCCTACTGTAGGGTGTTATGTGGTTGTTAGAAGTACTTGCATGTGTAAGAATTAGTCTGAGAAACACTGGAGTATCAGTAGTGTTCATATAGAGAAATTAACATTTTGTAAGACTTCCATCTATACTTGCTTAGGGCTGCTGTAACCAATGTGATATTAAAAGCACTGGTGACCATGTGAAATATGTTTATGCTGGACCACACTTCTTTCTGTGCATTGTAATTCCCAGGAAAAAAATTCCAGTTGAACTTGGTTATTGAGATGAGGATCAAAAAGTTCTATATATGTCCATTTCCAGTACATAAGCGAATTTACTCTGCTAACTTTCTAACTTTCTCTTGTTACTGTTACAAAAACAAACTTTCTTCCTATATTCCCATGCTAAATTCAAGCAGCATATGCTAGGTGCCAGCTCCAATTAAAAGGTAGCTGCCTTTAACTGTATTTTGGCACCCTACACAAGTTAATATGCATTTAAGTGCTCTGTCTGGTAAAGGAATAAGATGAACAAGGAAGTGAGAGCTATCATGTAATTTCAAGAGATTGTTGGAATGAGGAAGTCATTCTCAGTTGCTGCCCCTAGATGAAAATATCCTCATCCCAAAAAATTAAACAAATATAAATATGTAAGTGAAAAAGCATAAGGAAACCTTGCTGAAATGTTGACAGCATATGGGAAGTTTTTGTAGTGAAATTCAAAGATGTGGAGAAGGATGAAGGTGAATCTTCCTACCTGCTAGTAATCCTGCTAAATGTGCAATGATCAAGCTTTGCAGCTGGTCAAACATGACTGTCACCACCTAAAATGAAAGGCACACGGTTAGAACATGTCCTGGTCACACCTGCTCAAAGTGAAGTGGCATTACACAGCTTTTAATAAACATACAGTCTAGTCTTGCTGCAATTTAGGTGCTTGCCTTATGACGTATGAATACCCTGAAGACATGGAGATTACCTGTATGGTTAGATTCAGCTATTTACAGTAGTGTTTTCAGGATCAAAGCCCTAGCAACTTACTTCAATACATGTAACTATTCTAGAGTTTTATCTTGCTTGGGCTTATTTTAAAGTGCAGATGAATTTTTTTCAGCACATTTAGTTCAGTCACTAGATTAGAAACATAGATTGTGTCTTATTATTCACTGTTCAAGGGCATTTACATGATATTGCAAGTATCTCCAAGACTATCAAGAGATTCAAGAGTGTTGGAAGGAATTTAAACTGTCCGTGTTCACTGGCACAGATGACACCTAAATCAGAAATCCTAATAGTTGCTTAGAGCAGCCTGTTTGCCTGAAAGGTTAACTTGTTACTTTTCCATCCCTTGTATTAATAGGAAAGACTTGGTAATAGTTTATAATCTGTCTCTACTTTCTTTCAGCTTGTTTTTGCATGTGCAGGTAGAGCACAGAAAAGAGGGTTCATCATCTTTTTGTCCTCTCACAGGCAAATTCTGTGAAGGTAACTGTCAGTTTACATTTCTGCATCAACTAACATCCAGATAGTGTGTGAACTAGCACAAATCACAGCCATGGTGAATCTTTAGGGAGGATTTTTGCAAAAATCCCTGCTTTCTAGAAGAGAATGTTACTGACATTTCTTCTTTAATAGACAGTTGGATATAGGATCCCTGTCTATTTCCTTCGATATCAACAGTATGGAGCAATTGTATGTGGATTTGCCTAAATCTGGTTTTGAAGCTGCTGGTACTGTCTGCCTTCACAACTTCAATCACTTAAAATAAGGAATGTATCCTATAAGCCTGTTTAGTCAAACTCTACACCAGCTTCTTGAGCAACATGTAACTTAAAAGTCCTGTATACCAGCAAAAATAAAGCTGGAGGAAGAGGTGCAGCTGGCTTGGGCACTAGCAGCTTTCCTGGGACGCTGCAAGTTTACATGGGCCACTGAGGTTGGTAAAGTTAGACTGGTAGCACCTTGTGATGGGTTTCTCCTTTTCCCTTCACCCTTTGCTGGGGGCCAACTCATACACTCCCGCTCACCCAATCCCTACCTCCTCCCCCCCCCTTCCCTCCCCCGACAAGGACAGGGGAGAGAATTAAAGGTGTAAAGGGAAAAAAGGACTTGTGGGTTGAGATGAGAACAGTTTAATAATTAAACTACAATAATATGGAAAATTATACAAATATACAAATGAGTGATACACAGTGATACTGCCCCCCCACCCAATAACCAAGGCTCAGCCTAATCCCAGAGCAGGAAGAGTCCCAAAACCACACTCACAGAATGGAGGTAACACTCCCAGCGTCCCAGACCAAGAGCTGACCTGGGTGGGGGTGGGGGGAAGGCCCCTTGGGAGAGCGACCACCTGGAACAAGATGACCCGGAGCAAAAGAGATCCAGAACCAAAAAGGGCCGATCTTCCGGAGGGTCCTCACCTATGTACTGGGCATGACGTGTATGTTATGGAGTAGATTATTGGCCACTTTGGGTATCAATCTTGAACCTAAGATCAAATCCTGGGCTAGTAACTGGGGCTGTGCTCCCTCCCAACTTCTCCTTGTGGACAGCCAGAGAAGCTGAAAGACCTTGGCAGCCACGTAAACATCACTTTTTATCAGCTTTCTACTGAGCACAAATCCAAAACACAGCCTCTTGCTAGCTATCATGAAGAAAGTTAACTCTGTCTCAGCTTAACCCAGGACACGCCTTCTGGTGCTGTTGTAACAATTCCACTGCAAAATACACACCACTGATGTCACTAAAATACCAAGGGCTGTAAATAATTCCATTAACTTCACTGAAGCTATTCATATGAATAGGACCTTTCAGCACTCAGCAGGTAGTGTGTGGGAGTTGCCATGTCTCTCACTGAATCCAGTTAGAAATTGGATCTCTTGATACCCAGTTTAGCCAGGACTGAAGCATTACAAAGTTCATATGTGAAGCAGTAGTCATAAAGCTTTCTAAACACAGATGAACATGTTTTCTATAGCAATGATTTTTGTTTGAAAATCATATTGAAATGGAAAATAAAGATATTGCCTGTCAAACAGAATAAGTTTGTCTTTTGATCTATGGTTTATTTTCTTTTGGTAGCACCCTTATCTGTGATTTGTTTCAGAAGTTAGAATTACTTGATAATTTATTTAATCTGAAAATAAGAGAAAGTAGGAAGGTGCCTTGTGTTGTCGCTTATTCACTGATTATACTTATGGTCTGGTATTTTGTAGGTCGGTCATGTAGTAGAATGTGAAATATGCTGAGTGTTTTTTGTTGATATGCTGAGTGTATTTTTGTTGATCAATTTCCTGCAAATTATTAAATTCATTTAGTGGTTGTGGTCACGCTCTTTTCTAATTATGTAGAGCAGCAATTACTGAATTACAATTACTGAAAGTATTGCTGCTAGGTAGACATATATTTGCCAATACAAATTATCTAAAATATTTATATTGTATCACTTTCTTTAATGTTTGATAGTGTTTATACATTATATATATATTTTTTTTTAATGCCAGTTACGGGTCTTTTAGAGCTAGTCAAAACAGGTATAAAGTTGCTGCTGGACTGGGCTGATAATCAGAGGGCATAATCGAGAGTTTTCTAAAGATACATCTAAAGACATCCTCCAAATTCAGAATCTGTGTGTTATTACTGTGCCTATCATCAATATGTAGGACAGAAAATGAAACATCTCTAATTTGCTTTAGAAGTTCCACCATGGCTGTTAAAGTATGTGTTTTGCTCCCTCATTTTGTTTTAGTGGTCTTCTATTTTTCTATGTTTTTCTCCATGTCTCCACTATAAATTATGGCTATTTTATGTCACCTTTTTTTATGTGTCTTTTAGGTATTGGAGTCGGGATGCTGGTACGGGAATATGGCAAACTGTCTAACCTGGATAAATTCTACTTTTCCTTTCTGGGGGAGGTGCTCATGAGAATGCTTAAACTCATCATTCTGCCGTTAATCATATCAAGTATGATCACAGGTATGCCTGGAAGTGTACTGTAAGTTGATGAGACTGTCAATGTGGTTTAGCTTTCTTTCTGAAAGAAAAAAAACAACTTTAAAAACGATTTCATGGAGCTCTATAATGAAAAGTATAGATTGCATACATTTAGATTAAGCTCTTCTATATATAATGAGAATGGAGTTGGAAGGATTAGCGCCATTATCTGGTAATTAAGTTATAAAGAGCTGTGAGATAATGACTTATGTATTTATAGATTCTTGTATCTCTTTCTACCTGTGTTCAGGAGTGGTTTAACAGTTGCAAATTGCAAGCCCAAAGATGCAACTGCATATTCTCAGGTACAGAGTTAACTATTGTAAATAGTCTCATGCTGCCATTTCACAAGAAAGGGAGAGATAATCTCCCTTTAGTTTACTGTCATGAAAAGAGGAGATTCCTCACCTATACTTCCCTGGTATGAACAAATTCGCATGAGGTACCTTGCATGAGCTCTGGCGTTCTGTGAGTCCATCCAATTCTCTGACTTGGCAGAAAACTATAAATTAGGAAAAAAAGATCTGCTTGATATGCTTGGTTCAAAGGCATTTTGGGGAAGTACAAGAGAGTGGGAAGGGAGACCACGTGGCCAGGAAGAGATTGTGGAAAGAAGAGCAGAGCTTCCCACTTTTGGAAAAACGAAGCAAGCTGTTGACTGGAACCCTGCCATGGCATACTAGAATTTGCTAACAGCTAATTTGCTAACCCAGGAGGAAAGATTTGGAAATATTTACCAGAGAAAGCCCAACCTGAAGAGACAGAGCAGGGTGTCAAACAGTCTTCCTGAATTTAAAAAGAAAAAAAAAAAGTAAAGAAAGTCTTTATTCTTTAAGCCTTTACTGAAGGAATAAGGGTTGTGACTACTTTCTTTTAGCTTCCTACGATGAATCAGGACATATTTGTCACTATACTGTCCCCTTTCATCTCCATGAAGCCTCTATTTTGGGAATGTATTTATGTCCAAGTGTTTGTTGTTTGGTTGGACAGTCATGGAAAAACATCAGACATTTGACTGCAGAAAAGGAGAGCATGTTGTGATCAGAAAATGAAAGGGGAATTTCAATCATGCTATGAAAGTGCTTTCAAGAACAGAATATTGAATACCAACTCCCAAGTTACTCCAAGTTCGTGCCCAAAAACATCACTAATGTCAGCAGCTCACCCCAAAGTGGTTCTATGACAGGAAGAGCCTAACAGAATCTGCCAGGGCCTTTGGGGGGTGTATCTGTAATGCAGGTTGACAGGAACCCAGTGTTAGAATTAAAATGGAGAATGTCAAGAGCTGCAAGATGGAGGCATACAGGAAGGAAAGCTGCAGGAGGCAGACTGAGAAATGGCAGCAGAAAATAGTTAAGGGCTGTGTCTGAAGGAATTAAGAGAGATGAAACACTTTTAATAGTAGGTAAAGAAGAGAACAGAAAGAGGCATAAAAAGGGCCAGATGTTCTAGTTAATAGACAGGACAGCAGCATTTTTACATAGAGGTGAAAATGAGACAGAAAGCAAAGGAAAACTGAACTCTACATTTATCATATTGAACTTGAGTCTGTGACAGGAGATCCACTAAAAGCTGCCAGGATAAGACCAGTGTATTTCTTTTTCTGACCAAACTTTTATTTGTGAGTGACTTTGGGCCTGTGTCTTCAGAAATAAATTCTATAATTAGAATAACCATGAAATGAATTATTTATTAAATGTATCCCTGTCCAGCACTTACAAGGGGAAATATGAATCACAGTGTTAAAACTATTGTGCTGCTATGTAATGTTTAACATTCCAGCATGAGTAAACTGCATTTGTAACTACTAACATGAGCTTGGATTTTAGAGATTGCAGGTTGCAGGAGTTAAATTCGTATACAGAGGTGAGAATGGGGTGCTCTGATTATGACCTTGATATATCCAATTTAGATAGAAAAGAAGGGCTTATTTTTTCTACACTTCTATGTTAGGTTTTTAGGCAAGAAAAATGAAGCAAGATTGATAAAGAATAGAAGATACTTCAATAGAATATGTAGAGTTTTGCTGCTCTTGAGGATGAAAGCACTAGCTGCCTGCGTGCAAGTAATGCTGAAACGTGTGGCAATCAAATGGACCAGGCATCCTTCTTCAGGATGTTAATGAGATATCTTGCTACTCGTAAAAGAAATATGGTAACATTCCAAGCGTCAAAAATACACATTTCAATTTAGGAAGTAGGCCTGTGTATAATCAGAGAGCACACTAGTCATTTTTCCTCTCTCACACAGTGTCACACAGAATGGTTGAGGCTGGAAGGGACCTCTTGAGATCATCTAGTCCAACACCCCCTCCTTACATAAGGTCAGCTAGAGCAGGTTGCCCTAAACCATGTCCAGTCAGGTTTTGAATATCTTCAAGCATGGAGACTCCACAATCTCTCAGGGCAACATGTTTGACGAACCTCACAGTAAAACAGTGTTTTCTTGTTCAGAGTAAGTTTCGTGGTTTTAAATTTTTGCCTATTGTCTCTTGCCTTATGTTTGGGCACCAGTGAGAAGAGTCTGGCTCTGTCTTCTTCATTCCCACCCACCAAGTATTTATACACATGAATAAGATGCCCTTGAGCTTTCTCTTCTCCAGGCTGAACAATCCCTGGTCTGTCAGCCTCTTTTGTCACGTGAGAGGTGCTCCTGTCTCTTCAACATCTTTGTGGTCCTTCGCTGTACTCACTCCAGTAAGTCCATCTCTTCCTTGCACAGGGGAACCCAGAACTGGACACGGTACAACCTCATTGGTGTTGTGTTTAGGGGAAAGGTCGTCTCCCTTCACATGCTGGCACTGCTCTTCGTAATGCTGCCTAAGAGGCTGTTGGCAGCCTTTGCTATGAGATGTTGCCATCTTATGCCCTCAGGTCCTTCTCTGCAGTGCTGTTCTTCAGCCAGTCTGCCTCCGGTATGTACTGGTACCTTGAATTATTCCTCCCCCAGTGCAGAGCTTTGCATTTATCTTTGGTGATCTTTATGAAATTTCTCTCAGATTAATTCTCCAGCCCATCCAGATACCTCTGAATAGTGGTATAACCATCTCATGTAACAGCCACTCCTCCCAGTTTTGTATCATCTGTGAACTTGCTGAGGAAGTGCTCTGCCTCAACATCTGTGTCACTGATGAAGATGTTGGCCCCAGTATTGACCTCTGGGGTACATCAGTAGTGTCTTGCCTCCAACAGGACTTGGTGATCACAACCTTCTCATCCTGGCTATTCAACCAATTCTCAATTCACCTCACAGTGCAATTACCTGACCTGTAGTTTGTCATTTTTTTCTGTGGGGATGTTATGGGAAATACTGTCAAAAGCCTTACTAAAGTCAAGGTAGACAACATGACCTCTTTGCAATTCTGAATTTTATTGCCAAAGCAAAATTCACACTTTCAAAAAATACTGTACAGAATAGAACAAGGACGGGAATGAAAAATTAAGGAGGATCCCAGATGTGTCTTCAGCTATGTGTATAAACAAGACAGGCACCTTAGTGGCAAGTGCACATCTCTCTGCATTTGGCTCTGAACCTTCCTTGGAATGAGACACAAGCGTTTTTCTCAAAGGTAACATTATTGTTAGTGACTAAATGGAGGACATACAAAGATAGCACCACAACGTGCAGGCTGGCTGTCCTTGGTGGGACCAGATATATAGTATGTGCACCTCCTCAGGATTTGTATATTATTCAAACCTCTATAGGGCTTATGTCCGATGATCACAGCTGTCAGATCTGTGTACATGTTCTGATGCTCACTGGCAGACATTTAGGGCCCCAGTATATATGAAATTATTGCAGTAAAACTTGTGACAACACATCAGCTGGGCCTGGATGACTGTCTTTTTAGTTCACAAGCTAAGGAGATGCTACTTAGCTCACCACGAGAGAAAGTTAAACATTTTCATGTTATTGTGCCTTTGCTGATGCTAAGAGTGTGGGCAGAGACAATTGTAATGGCTCATTTGTTGCATAATTGTAACCAGACCATGGTGCTAGTTCCAAAGGTCCAGGAATTTTTGATGCCTACAGGAGGCTATTTTGTGAACGTAGGCCATGTCAAAATACTGGATTTTGGTGACTATTAGCACTTTTGTACAAGAATAACCAAGACATTATTGAACATATGATCTGTAGTTTTCTTTTTTACGGTTAGAATATGCTAAAGGATTATGTCACATCGAAAAACATGAACTTATATATATGCTTTTGAAACGGTGAGGTTTGTACAAATGTATATTCCACGACCAGATCCCTGTCCATTTGGACATAATGACGTAGATCAAGCCCACAGCAAAGAAAGGGATGGTAGGAATCATTCCTTGAGGTCCTTGAGTTCCTGCAAAATTTAAGTGATTAGTAATTTTAGCTTCTTGAGGGAATCCTGTGTTAGTGGAAAAACTCTGATTTCTTCAATTAGAACAGGAACAAATTTAGTCTTTTCAAATTGAGAACGCAAAATTCTCCTTCTTTGTTTAAATAGAGGGCTTTGTAGAATAGTTTTCCTTTGCCAACTGAGTTCCTCAGAGTGTGACAAGAGGACAGGCATTGTTTATATATATACTTTACATAATGTGTGAGTTGCCATTTGTAGAATTTTTCCACTGACCAGGCTGGAGGCTGAATTGTAACCCAGTGAAAAAAACCTAACATAAGCACTAAGCATTTATTTGCTTGGAAAAATGTGAAAGAGGTGATTAATTAGGTCCTTGCTTTGGGGACAGAAGAGTCCAAGTACTGCCACTCTCTTTTAAATTATTCTTAGTCTATCTCAGAGCCAAAAAGTTAATTGTTCTATTCTCATGGTTATTTTAATAGATGGCAGGTGTAAGTTTGATTTACTCTGACCCATGTGATTACCACTGTGATCGGTTCAAGATACCTTGCTCTTTTGGATCTCCATGAGATTTCTATCCCTCAAATTAGCTAATAGTACACTAATGCATCATTCATATGAAGGAATTATTTGTATTTTATGCTTCCTGCTGTATTGTCATAGCAAAATTGAAAATTAAGATAAAAAACCTAGAGTGTTACTTAAGACAATTGCTATGACATCCAGAACTACACCTGTACTGAGTGTAATACTCCACAGCTGAAATTTACTTCTTTGGAGTAATGCTCTAAAAAAAGAAATGATTAGACAAATACCAACAATATGTTGTTTTTGTGTTCCCTGCAGGGAGAAAGAATTAGGAGGCATCTCTTGTATGCCTCCTGGAAGTTTAATAATTTTGGGAGTACTTAAAAGCCTATAAAATGTCTTTGAAAGTCTTCAAAATTCACGACCCTAATTGCATTCAGAAAATGAAAATTATCTAGATTTGTGTAGTATATTTCATCACATATCTGCATACTGAACAGATTAGTCCCATTTAATCACTTTTCTGAGATTCACGGGGTATGTAATGGCAGTAAATGTTTGCAAATCTGTTTTCTGTCTGGATGGCAACAGGACTTAAGTTCGAGACAGCTGTCCAGTTTCCTGTTCCTGACAGTTGCTCCCCTGTGCTTGGATACAAGCTGAGGAAATTTACATGTCCTGCCTGGAGCTAAGTCATCAACACAAAGTGTTTGAACTTCTTTTCCGCACCTAGGTCCCATGTTAATAAGTAGTGTCTGGAGATTGGAATCTTAACCCAATACCCCCAGCCCTCCAAATGCTACCATGGCTCTGCTTCCCATCTCTCTTCAATCAGTCCTTCTAAGCTGGGGTTATTTCAAACTGCCTGTCTCATTAATTTTCAAACTACAAGCCATGGACCATGATGTGGACGTCTTTCTCTAGGGCTAGAATGTTTTCTGTCAAAAACTTCCCCTAAAAACTGACATCACATGTCTGATAAATGGCATTTTTTGATGATGTTTCCAGGGTTACCCATAAATGCCAGAAATGCCATATAGTGGTCATGCCTGTTTTATTTATTGCATCATGCTTTGGGTTAAAAGATGTGATGCATAACACAGCAGGTTCACATCTCAGATCTCAATCTTGATGATGTGATTGTAGCAGCTATTCAACATCTAAACTCTACAATAACCTCTCCCTCATTTGCTATATTTTCTCCCTGCTGAAACATTAATAAAGCTTTTCCATATGTTTCTGACCTTACCTCCATTTCCAGGCTTCACAGAGAGGTCCAAGGAGGCTAAAACAGATGCATGAGAGTATCCTGACTCATGAATTTGTGAAAGATCAGTTATGGGGAAAACCAAAATTCCTCAAAACACTTGATGAGTATTTGTAGGTTACCTCAGGAACAGTGAAAAAAAGACAGTATCAATTGTGTTTTCTGAGGGCAGCTGTTTGTGAGCTATAAATACAATAACTGCCTTGCTGTGTGTATGATGATGCTTCAACCACTAGGTTTCCATGGCTATAGAAATAAAGTCTTCCCTTGCTCTAGGGCCTGCTTTGGTTACTGCTGCAGTACTGTCTGAAGCATCCTGTCAGTTCCACATTTCACAGTACCAACTGCACTCTCTTTTATTTGCAATTCTTGCTCATAGTACAAAGATAATGATTCATAGAATCATAGAATCATTAAGGTTGGAAAAGACCTCAAGGATCATCAAGTCCAGCTGTCAACCAAACACCACCTAACTCACTAAACCATGTCCCTAAGCACCACATCTACACGTTTCTTGAACACCTCCAGGGATGGTGACTCCACCACTTCCCTGGGCAACCTGTTCCAATGCCTGATCACTCTTTCAGTGAAGAAATTTTTTCTAATATCTAGCCTAAACCTTCCCTGGCACAACTTGAGGCCATTCCCTCTTGTCCTATCACTTCTTACTTTAGAGAAGAGGCCAGCACGCACCTCACTACAACCTCCTTTCAGGTA
>VZTO01010599.1:9566-29478 GCA_013400615.1 Syrrhaptes paradoxus
TTATTCCAGAAAGTGTGCTATGTAATGATGATCTCCTTGTAGGATTCCTTGGGTTCTTGTTGTTAAGGTGATTTTGAAAATTAAAATCTCTTGCAGTTATTTTGCACAGCTGAGTAGTAAAAAAATCACTTGTGTTTTGGTTTATATATCATGGAAAATGCACTGGGAAATGCATTCCATGGAATTGGTTCAAGTTCTACCTTTTGTGTACCTGCAGGGCTTCGTTAAATCAATGCCCTTGTTTGAAAATAGCTACACGCATAATTGGACTCGGTTATAATGAATCCTTTGCAGGTAACTATATGAAGTGCGGAGAAAAAGGACCAGAAAGGGTGCATGCGCCAAAGGAAATATTCAGACAGTAGAGCAGTTAATTGTGTTTTATGCTATTCATGTGTTAGATAAAATGTTGCAGGTTTCTCCTGACAAAAGCTCTCCAGTTCCAGTGCCATGGTTTCTTCTGGAGGACAAACCGTAACCAAAACCCCCTGTTTCTTTAGACACCTCCATTAGTTTTTACTGTAAGAAACTCTACGCAGCAGTTGTGGTTCTTGTGAATTTGAGTGTAACTCGTGTTAATATGATCCGCCCTGCATACTTAGTGTGTTATCCTCTCTAAGTAGGGGTTTGTTAATGCTGGGCAGTGGTGTGGTATGTTCTTGAAGGAACTTTACTTGAGACTAAATTTTCTCAGAAAGGTCATAAGTAGGGAGAGGTGAAAGACCTTGCAACTGAGTGCTCAGAAGTTGGCGTTAATAAGCTTAAGCTTAAGCAGTGAGCATTAGGGATAATAATGTTTGTGAACCTTGCAGCCCATTGGGAGTTTGAGCCTGTTCCAGTGGTTCTCTTCAGGCCTTGCCTGAAGGACGGCTGCCATCGTGGTGTGGAAAGACATGCTAGGGCAAAATTTGCAAATGTGATTCGCGTGTTTTTGACTGGATAAAATAAACTGGGAACTGGAGGCAGATTTGCTGCAGCAGCACAGCACTGTGTCTCTGCTGTGTCCACTCAGGGGAGTATTTTGTCAGCCCAAGTACACCGGGGCATGCACCTGCGCTGCTCCTGGGCTGGCAGCTGGTGTGGTGTGCCGGTACACCGGCTCACCTGAAATCACCCAGGTGACTGACATTTAACAGGACTAAAGCTTCTAAGTTTCCTGGGCATTCATGCATGTTTTGATCTTCATTTTCAGGTGCAGACTCCTGAACTCAGCACGGGTGTTGGTGCTCAGTGTGAGGGTCTGGGTTAGTGCCTCAGCAGGGTGTTGAAGCATCATCCTCCTCCCACAGCTCCCTGATGATCTGTGGGGAAATGAGGGCCATGCTCACGGCTTTCCTTGTGTCACTGGTTTGCTGATTAGTATAGTTATTAAGGGAGTGGGGAGGCCTGGGTTCAACTCCTTTCCCTTTTTTAAAAGGATAAAACCCTGTCTCTGTTGTCCCTGAAAAGTGTCACAGTTGTGAAGGAGCACTTGCCTCCCTCTCCTCTTGGGACCATTTTCTAGAGGTGTGGGAAGAAAGTGCTCAAATTGTTTCAGGCAGAGAAGGCCTATATCTTTCCTGTTAAAGTCAAACAAACAAGGGTGGATGGTGTTACAGAAAACAAAGCAGTAGTCGTCCCTGCATTTTCAGTGTCCCTGGACACGTGAACAGAGAACAACAGAAAGGTGAGTGGACACGAGTGAGGTGAGAGCGCTGCTAGACCCTGGGCTCTGGCTGGCGTTAGGCCCTGGTCATGCATTGAGTTTCTCTGACCTGTTGGGACTGAGATGTCTCACAGCAGAATTTCAGTCACAAATGGAACTTTAATATAAAAAAAAAGAAGAGGGGACCTCTCTGGGCCTAGGTGGCTGTCAGTCTGTCTGGATTGTTTTGTGTCTGTATGTTTGTGTGTGGGGTTTTTTTTTAAGCTTAAAAGTTGCCTTGAATTTATCTGAATTCTATCCAAATTTCATTGTGAGAACGAAGTTCCCTTGCTGAATCTATCTTTTTTAGTCTTTTATACTAGGATTGGTGTTTTAAAGACTGAGTAATAATATCCAAGATTTATGCTGCTGAGTTCAAGAATTTAAGTATTTTGCTTTTGTCCTGAGTAGTTTACTGTCGTCTTGGCCACTGTCATTGTTCCATTTGTCTTCTGAAGGAAGTACAGGCCTTTGTTTTATTGAGAGCACTAACTGATTTTTTTTATTTCTGGTAACGGTACATCAAAACCCTTTCTAGGTTTGGTCGTGGTCTTTCAAATCAAGTGAAAAGCAGGGTGATAAGATAAGGAATGGCCAGAGTATGTTTTAATTTCATATAGAGCATTACGTGGGCTTTATTGCCCGTGCCAGGCACGTGTGTGTATATTACCTACCAACATTTGCCCCATGTGAGTAGGAGTTTAATAATTTCTTGCTTCTCAGTTGTCTATTATCAAACCATTTGATATGAAAGCCTTAATCTCAGTTTTCATAATGCAAATGTAAAAAACTGGGAAAAATTTTTCGTAGTACAGGGAGAACAGGTAACTTGTGCAAATAAAACCAGACTTTTTCCATTTTATTAACAACATCAGCAATTAAGTATTGCTTCCTAGAATCTGAATATGTAAAATTCCCAGTGACAGCACGTTGTTTATGGGCTTTGAAATGATACTTTCTTTGTTAGAGTGCCAGTTCCTTTGGTATGTATTCCCTCTGTCACCTGAGGCTATTTTTCCAACACGTAACATGTGATTTTTTTTTTCTTTCTGAATAATCAGCTTTTCCTTTTGCTCGTTAAGCATAAAAATACAGCCAAGGTATTAACACAATACAAGGTATTAAAAGTGACCAGTCTCTACCAAATACTAAGTTCTTTTTGTGTATTACCTAATTAACATACTTTTAATTAGTTCACTACATTTAATGAACATGTTATGTAAAACTCAACATTTTCTACCTTCAGGATAACTATGACATTCAATCTAATTTGTCAGACTGGACTGTATGAATAATTAATGCAATCTGTATTTGTTAATTTGGTATATGGACTAGCTTGGCAGAGCAGGTAGAGGCATGGTGCTCGATATGGGGGGTCAGGCGGCAGCCTTGGAGGGCACTGACTGAGGGGAAAAGACAGGATGAACCCAAACAGAAATCGGGACCCCACTGACACCATGTGTCCCTGAGCCTGTCCGGGGTCCCCTGCTAGGAGGAAGCAAAAGAAATCCTTGGCTCTGTCTTCTACTTTTTGTGCCTTTGAGCTCCTTTTGGTGTTTCACTGGTAGCAGTGGTTCAAAACAGCAGTGCTTAATAATAATAATAATTCATATAAAATGCAATACATGTATTTCTTTAAAGAAACCCTGCACTTGGGCTATTAAAATCAGGAAGGTAACTGTTGAATACTAATTTTTTAAGCTGCTTGAAAAATGAGTTTTAAAAAGAACCTGGTATTTTAATGCTTTTAATAGCTGCCTGAACTTCAGTATGTCTTGCGTTATGAAAAATGAAATTATGTACAAGAAGAACTGAAACTGCAAAAAAGGTTGAGCTGAGTGGAAGCAGGCCTTTCTTGTGTCATGCCAGTGTGTTTTCCATTTTCTCTGACCAGAATGTCCTATGGTGCTTGGTCATGTATGAGAATTTTTGGCTTCCTAAACATCTGAGAGGCTGGTGGTCAGCCTTTGGCATTGCCTTGTGCACCATCTGGGTGGAGTGCCCAGTGCTCCAAAATACCCTGTATGATTAAGACACATGAAGGTGTCTCTAGAAAGCTTGAAATTTTTTAGATCTCCTTTTTAGAAGACCCAAACAAAAAGTGAGAGGATGTGTTTCCATGTGGGCATTATGCTATCTAGCTGTAAACAGCAGTGTCTGTAAGGCTTTGCACAAAGGTCACACTGATGACCTGGAAAATAGGCTTAGACTTAGGAATGTCAAGTTGATAGAGGACCTTGAGAGCACGAGCAAGGGAAAGCAATGCGTTTTTCTTGAAACAGATTATGATGGTACTAGGAATGAGAGGTTCAGTTTTTCACTTACAATGCATTTTTAGGCATTGTATTGTTGTGAGAGGTAATGAGGTGAGTACATGGAGCATCTGCTTAGAGAACTCATTTCTTCTAGTCAGACTAATTCTGTTTCTCCTGATGGTGAAAGATATTTTTGGTTCTTAAGGTGAGAAAGAGGCAACAGGCCCAGATATAATACTACCTTAAATTCAAGCTCTGATTTGGTTTCCCTAGCTACCTTTCTCTCTTCCTTGTCAAGTGAACGAGTGGTTTCTGATGAGTTAGAATAGACTGTATATAAGCCTATGGTCTATTGACTGCTGGAGGCTAAGTGAAGTAAGAAAGTAATTTTAAAAAATGAAACATTTATAAGAATTTTATTTTTATATGGTCTGAACTGCTTTTCTTGGCTCATAATGCAAAGTAGTCTTTTACTCTATTGTGTTTATACTAAATACTTCTGCTATTATTGAGTGAATTTTGTAATCTTTGTTGCTAATTACTTTCTTGAATGAGTTATTTATAGGGATTCATGTTACACCTGCGGTATTTAGAATGATTTGTGGTAAACTGGCTTTTGCATGAGTTGTGTGAGTAAGAACTTCCAATAATGAGGAAGAGTTTATTTAATAATAGAGAGAGATCTCTGATCACCTTGCTACCTAGTGAGTGCTGGCAGGCATGTATTTGTTTTCGAAATAAATTTATTTTCTTTGTAGGGTAGGGAGGAGGCTCCAATTGAGATTTATGTTGTCTCTGGCTAGCAATTGGAAAATGCTGTAGATAGTTGAAATGTTCAAAACTTTTACTAGTAGTGTGTGTCAGGTACTCTATTTGAACGATTCTTTTAATTATTCTCCTTTTACATACTATTCTCCTTTGAGTTAGCACAACACGGAGTATGTTAAACTAGAACTTATCCTTAAAAATTGGGTTGGTGACTTGATGAAGAATTATTATGCAGAAGTTCTATATAGGGATTTGAGAATAATCAAACTGTTGAAATGACAGAGGTGTTCTCAGATTGTATCAGAGGTGGAATTTGTGGTGTCATATATTACCTTGAAAGGCATTCAATAACTTCTTGAAAAGTAGATTTCGAAGGAACTAACAAAACTGTTATTCCTTACATGTACTTAATGAAACTAGAATACCAGTTACTTAAAACTAACTTAAATCTTCATATGTTTTTTCATATTTTCTGCTTCACTTCTGAAAACCGTAACTTTAGTAATTTATGTGAAAACTCTTCAAATTAATGAATGTGTCCTTTAACATTTCATTTATTTTTTATGTAATAAAAGTAAAAATAAATCCAAAACTTGGAGGTTATCTGTTAGAATTAAATAATTTATGTAAACCAAGCTTCATAATTGCAATATTCAAATCTACTGTGACTAATGCCTTCATGATGTTATTATCTCATTAAAAATTGCAAACAACAGTTAAATTTTCATTAGTTTCCTAAAAATGTTTTCATCGTAAACTGCATTTATTATTTTTACCTAAAAGACCTTTTATTTTCAGCTAATCCAAGAACCGAAATAATTTAAAGAATTATCTGGGTTGGTGGTATTACAGTGATGTGATCCCATGTTCATGTAAGGTTTACCTGATTGTTGGACTGTCATTTAAGTTACCTGATATTTGAGACTTTGGCTATATCATGCCATACACTGAAGAAGTCAGAAAGTGTGATGCTAAGTACAATTATTTAGTGCGCTGATAACAAAAGATTGCTTTATGTAACAGATTTATCCAGGTTAGTTTTGGAAATCCCAGACAGTAAAGCTAGGACTGTTTCCCATCTAAGACTGTTGTCCAGGTAACGTAATTCCAGGTCAGTTTTTAACCGTGTACTTTTGTGAATTTCATAGTATTAAATGTCAACATTTCCTCTACCAAAGAGAAAATAGCATAATGTTTTTGTATCAAATTTGGAAACATTATTTGGAATAATAAGAGCATTTATGCCTTAATGATGCGTATTTTAAAGAGGATGCTGGAGAATGAGGGAAATCCTGTCGCTGAATATTTCTCTGATGGATTGATGTCACATCCTTTTCTCAGTACAAATTTAGTGTTGGTACAGGCCTTCATTTAGTTCCAGAGTCTGGTCTGAGAACTCAGTGTCTTTCGAAACACTAGAGACAGCACAGGGTGAAGCCATACCCTCTGAGGAGTACGATGAGGCTGTTAGACAACTGTCTTGTGGTGAGAATGCCCTTGCTTTATAGTTACCCTTTTCTCTGAAATTTGTATGGAAATTTTCTCACAGCTGTAAGCTAAGAGGAAGTTTTCAAAATGGTTTTGAGCAGGGTAGATTATGAGGGAGTATAATGACTGCTTGCTTGTAGAAGCAGACTCACATCTTTTTTTCTCACTTAGCTTTGGATTTCCTTCCAAAGTAATTTGCTTTTTTATCATCAACTTAGAAAACGAGTCTTTCAGAGAGCAAGAAGGCCTGAAACAGGGCTGTGCTGGTGGTATGTGTATGGTGTTTCCACTGATGATCACTGGAGGGAGATGAGAGTAGGAAAGAAAGTGTCTAATTCAGGAATCTTGTGTCTGCCATTGTCACTCTCAGGGGAGGTGGTCCCACTGCTGTTTTTCTCCCTCTCCAAGGGAGAGGAAAAAGGAAAGGTTAAATCAGCTGCTGCTGAATTTATCTTTCAGGACAAAGGGGGAGATTTATTATCCTGGGTATATTTAGCCATGATAGATCTGATCATTTAGGTTTTAGACTGTCAAACAATAGCTATGTTTTGTGTGTACAAAAAAATCTGTCAGTGAATCCAAGCTCATGCAATTGTTTAGGATGAGAAATGATACACTTTCCTCATGTGTATGTACATGGTGTGTATATATACACCTAAGAGAGTGGCTATGAAGAATCATGGAAATAAAAGTCTTTGCACGTTTGGCAAAAAAAAAAAAAAGCCAAAAAAACAGTTGCACAGCATCACAGTTAATATTTTTATTTAAGGATGAAGAGTCTTTACAATGGGGGTTATTCCAGAATACCTGCTACTGCACTCCAGGTATTGTAATTTCACTCTGTTTTTGCAATATTCTGTCTGTTTAAAGCAGGAAACAGCGTTTAATAGAACTAGTATTTACAAGAATTGACTAGTTATTTATTTATTTGTTTTTACTGTAGGTTATCATTGTAAGACAAGCATATATAAAGTCAGCAAACCACCTTCAAAACCAGGAGAGTACCCATGACTGGAATGTGTCGAAGTATTACCTTTTCTTCATTTCAGTGTTCTTTTATCTTTGTTTGTCCTTTACACTTCTACTCTTTCACAAGTGTCTTTCATTGAAGTAGTTAGCTGAAAGGCAGTTTAAATATAAAATCAGGCAGTGTCTGACTTTTGAAGCTCCTGCGAGAGGCTCTCTATGTTCCAATGGGCATTTTGTCCCAGTTTTCTGTCTTTGAAGCAGTCATTGGCTATTTCTTTTTGTTGAGATCTTAACATTTTTATCTGTGTCCTTGCATTATTGGGTATGAAATTGTGTTTTAAATAATGTATCTCTAATTCTATGATTTAATCCAGAGCATCCCAGCATCAGCTTTTGGGCCTGCTCTTAGTTTGGGGGGGACTTCTCTTTCTTCTCCCCTTTCTGTGGTCTTCCTCCATGAACCAGAGGGGAGCCGTCCCCAGTCCCTGTTCAGTCTGTATGCCTGGCCTTGCACAGTCGTAAATAAGATGTTTAGCTTTTAGTGACATGTATGCTGCTTGAATAGCTTTTCTGTGTCCCCTCCCAGAGAAAGGATGGCAAAACAGAGCTGGTGCAGTTAATCTGAGCCTGCTTGCTCTCTGTGTGCACCATTTTGTTAACTTTGCAAGAAAGCAAACGTTTGTTTCAGAGTTCACATTTCAGAATCGGTTTTGGAATAAAGTACTTGATAATTTTATTTATTATTTATTTTTGTAGTTGTAGAGCTGATAAAATTTGGAAGTAATCTGTCTGATATATTGCGTATTTATGTGATAAATTGCATTTCTAGAGCACTTTTTACTGTCTTGCTTTCTTCCTACCATAGAGTTCTTGTCAAGACTACTAGCCTAATCCTAAACATATACTTGTAACAGCTCTTCTCCCCAGTTACCTCCCTTCAAAGCAGTGGCTTTCCCTCCCAACCTCTGAAATTCTCACCCTACATCATCATATTCTAAGACTCCAAAGGGTATTTTGCATAGGGCTGTTGTTAGGTTCAAGCTCTGATATTTAAGCATATAAAAACACTTGTTCTACGTGGCTGAAATAAGCATTTAAAACAACCTGCAAATTTTTGGGGTAACTGATGTGTGTAGCAGTTTTCTTTCTGGATGGGCTTTGGCTGAGTAACTGGCTAAAATTGATCTTTATTTATTGTAATTCTCATTTAGAATCAGTGTATTTTATAACAAATGAGAAAATTTTAATTGTGTGTAGATGGATTTTTTTAAATATATGTATTTATATCTATTTTGCCTGTCTATATTTTATCAATAAAACTTTCAAAGGACTGTGGTGCGCAATTGGTGCACAAATAAGCTGGTATCTGGGGATTTGCAAAGCTATTCAGACATTCTGATTGCTTAGAAGTATAGGTATAGGTAAACTAGAGCTGAGTTTGTAATCAAAGTAACAGTGTGCCGCCGTTCTTATATACAGTGAAGAAACCTGCCTGAAATGGTCTTTCCTCTTTTTTCCCCTTGTTTGAACTGAAGCAGAGTTTTGTCTGATTTAGAAGGAGTTCTGAGTGTGATGTCATTAGACATAATCTTTTTGGAGTTCTTCCTTTAAGAAAAATTACTGGGTTCTCTGCTCACAATGGGTGTCTCGGTGTCGAAGCTCAGCAACGCACCAGGGTAATTCTGTAAACCTCTACACAGATTGCAGGGACACTTTGTTGTGCTACATCTGAAACAGAAGGGGCTAAATCTCCGGTGGGTAGAAGTTATATAATTTGGTGATGCTGCACTGATTTATGCCTCTTGAGAGTTTGCCTGCAGCAGAAGCTGGAGGTGAGGAGAAGAGATTGGATGAGTGAAAGACCATACAGGAAAAACTCATCAGATTTGTCATTCTTGAAAGGACCATCATAACATATGGCAAGGCATATAATTTACCTCAGGCTCGCAGGAAAATGATTTCTGCTAGGAGAATATTAATTTTATTTCTTACAGGATCAGCTGACAGGGTAGGCTTTCTCCTGGCTGGTATTCCCCTTCTGTTTTCTCTGAAGGGAAGGATGGAAGCTTGGAAATGTCTTATCTGTAGCAGACAAGCAAGTTGGCATTTTGCCATCATTTTCTGCTTGCAGAGAGGATAATGGTAATTATATGTCAAAATTTAACATTTCTCTTCTTTGAAAAAGAACTTTTTAATGCAAAATATTTAGAAAAGTCAAATCTATTCTGAGGTGATAAGAAGCTAGTATTAGTGAACTGACAAATTTTTCTTAAGAAAAAGGAGGTTTTTTTTCCTCTTCAGGGACAAGGGAGAGATGAAAAGGATCAAAAGAAAGAAAGATATGAGGTATGCAATATAACTAGGCTGTAACTTCAGTGTTGTGTAGTATTTGGGAGATACCCAGAGCATCATCACATGTCCTACTGTTCCTTCTGTGGAAAGGCTGGTAGCAGTTGCTTTGATAAAGGGTTCCAGTATTTTTTATTAAATTTGTTATTTCTTTGTTTATCAGGAAAATAAATTTATTTTTTTTGCTGTACAACATGGAGTCCAAATTCCATCATCACCTTTTTGAGCAGGGGAAAATATTTTCCTGTAGTCAGTTCTAGCATCCCTATTGATTGCAAAGTAAACCCTTAGCCAGCCATGTCCTTAGGTAGTTAATAAAAGGAGAAAGGCCGTGGTATAAGTTACAGTATTGTTGAGATTCTTAAAAAGGTGGAAAGCTTTGCTTTCTTTGAAGTCAGAAAAGGAAGGCATGGTCATTTTAAATATAACCCATTCACCTTCTAGACATATATTTAAAATTTATAATTTTGATCTGATTTTACAAATAGTTTTCCAGTATACATGATATACGTAAGTACAGTTTTGCTAATAAAATAAATGTATGATTGCAAACTTTGAGGAGATTTTGTACTCTCTATTTTCTCTATTTTTCCAAGAACAAATGTAAGCAACCAACTCTTATATTCACTGTAAGTACAAGATTGTTCCGTAGCAGTCTGAGAGTCTGCCTTCTCCTAAATTATCTTCTGGGAAATTGTTTTGAAACCGTTTATTATATGTTTATTCTAATTTTTCAGCAACATGTGGTGCAGGGGTCTGGATTGTTGGGGCCAGCCTGAGATAGAAGCTTTGGTTCTAGTGCTAGAATAAAGCACTACTGACAGTGGGGTATTTGGAAAGGCAGGTTTTGATACAGCTACATTAACTGTTAGGCAGAATTGGAACCAAGCAGCTCATTTGCAAATTTTAACTGTGCAGCCATAGTTCAGGTCTGCCTCTTCCTGTTTCCTCTTTTGTTTTATAATTGTTTCGGGTTTCCTTTAACCACAGTTATGGCTATCTACAGATGAACTGATTAGTCTTATGTAATGCCTGTTGAAGTAATCACAAAGGGAGAGTCTTTGAACAGTATGTCATCTGAGACAACACAGTAAGTATGCCCATAAAATATAACAAGTTTTTACTGAATAAATTTAAACTTGTATTTTCTGAATGGTTTTCCTTTTTGCCTAGAGAAGGGTATAAAGGTATATACACTTTATAACAAAAAACTCCCAATAATTTAATGGGAGAATTAAATAAGAGATACATGTGCAGACTAGAGAAAGGTAATAGAAACAGTCCTGTCATTAGGATTAAAGGGCAGCGGGATATCATTAATTAGTTTTGAGCTTATTCCACTTAAGTACAAAGATACTTTTTAATCTCTGTTGATCTAAGGAATCATCTGAAACTTAAGAACTGATGAATTATTTTGGTTAAGAGAATTTGCTGAGCTATTTATATTGTTAATACCATTCTAAGCATTGAGATGAAAGCTCAGTGTCTTCAGTACAGGAGAAACCAGCTGTAATCAAGTTGGTTTTGCTTGTTTACTTTTTTTGATTCAAGGTTCTAAACTTATTTCCAATCAGTGTTGAGCTCCAGGGCAATCTTCTGATTTTCCTTAGGTCCTATTCTTGGTACCAAATCTGCTGTACCTTGTGTTTCTGCTTTTCTTCACTTGTCTGTGTTGTCATGATCGTCTCTTGTAGAAATACAGGAGTGAAAGGCACACTCTTGGTCTTTGAGTTTAATTTCCTGCTCTTCCAGACATTCAACCTCTGATAGTTAAAAAAACCCCTAATATTAATGACAACTTTGTATGGATTTGTGCTTGTTCTGAAATGGTTCTTTTACTTGAATATTTTTTCTTTTTCCTTGGCAATTCTATCTTGACACCTACACAGATCTCTCCCTTAGTCTTTCATTTGCTAAACGAAACAAAGCAAATGTTTTCAGTTTCTTCTCGGAATTTCCCTGACCATTGTAGAAGCCTTTATCTCTTCACAGTTTGAATTCTTTTTTCAGGCATAGATGGTCAGAATCAACAATAAGGTTTTAATAGAGCTTCATGTTATTGCATTAATGCCGGTGTCTATGTACTAGAAATATCTTCTCTGATAATTTTAAAATTTCATTTCCATGGGGACATCATGTTGGTCGCTCATAATTACTCTGTGATCAGCTTTGTTCCCACAGTTTCATCCACTGTAATTTTCAATTCCTGAACTCTCAATTCTATAGCAGAAACTTAATAATCTATAAGTTCACATATTTGTATTTTGCAGTAATAAATTTTACTCCAATTTATTCTCGTGGTCCTAAAGGTAATCCATGTCTTCCTGGTGATGTTCCATTCCTCATATATTAGCAGTGCTTTCCAATATCAGAAATTTTTGAACAAACCCAAACTATGATTTTTGGTATTCATACTAAACATGCTCTGGTCATTAGTGAAAATATACCGTAAAATTGATCCTCCAAGATGCTGCTGAGGAATATGCATTAGTATTGCTCTTCCAGCTTTTTTGGTACAGCACTACATCATCTCACCTTACTTTTACAGTCTGCAGTACCTTTCACTGATGTCAAATGTTTTCTATTGTGGTCATTAGTACTTGCAAACATGACTTAAATTTAGTTTAAAAAGTTGAGTGACAGAGCTTCTCTTGTTTGCTTACTCACTGTTTAGGTCTGGTCTTTTTGATATGAAGCTGATTTGTGATAGATTCAAAGTGACCATTATTTCACATTCCATAATCCACAGGAACACTGAATTTGTGTTTTTCTTTTTTTATTTTTTCTTTATTCCTGTGAAGCAAAATTAAATAAAAGCAAACTATATTTGTGAGAAATGCTTTTGTGTGGTATGAAGTGTTATCTGGTAATCTCTTCCCTTTAGAATATCAACAGATTTTTGCTTTAACATCTCCCAGAATAAATATTTATATTTCATAAAATAGTATTGTATTTATACCCTCTCTGTGTTTTAACATTGCTAATGAAATGTTAAAATTTTCACTTTTACAAGATAGTAATTGTATTGCCATGAAGGAAAACACGGAATAAGTTCTGGGGAAAGATTCCACTAGCTGGGATAATATGCATGAAAAAATAACTATGTATATCTCAGTGCATTTAAAATTTGCACTGAGATCTTAACCTAACTCAGGAAAATAGTCTTCTGTTCTCTCTTTTGCTAGCTCTTGAATTCTTCAAATGTCCAGCTGTATTCTTTGTGAGTAGAAACTCTTAAGCGATGATTCTCACAGATGTGGTTATAGCTCCTAGCTTTGTGTCTTTTAATATGGAGATCATCGTGTAGTACAAGATTTGCCCAGAGAGAGCCTGCATAATATTTATGAAAGGTGGCTTGTCAACATACATTTTTTTTATTTGGTCGCTTCTTACCATCTTGCTAGCCTTTGTATCCTAGGTGGGTGGCTCTGTGGACTTGGAAGTGATTGCCAACAATTTGCAGATGCAAGGTTGTACTCCCTTAGTGGTTGTAAGAAGCTACTGATGGGAACATAGTGTTGCAGAACTGAGTGTCTGCATAGGAATAAATAACTTAAGATTTACTACTGATGTATTTTTTTTAATTACTTTTGGAAATAAAAATATTACGTTGGGAGATATTCCCATTTCATACTGATGCGGGGAAAGCTATTTTCCCCATCTTTTACGGTGGGATCACTGTTGTCTGTTTGTTTTTAAGGGCCTTTTGTCTTCTTTTGTGTATTTATTTATATCCTTTGTGCATAGATTTAATAATATTTTATTGGTTGAAAGTGAATTCTTAAGTTATTCTGGAAAAACTTGAAAAGTCACAGTTTTCAAGAATATTAACAATGTTCAAAGTGGCACCCTGACTGCCACTATCATCAGCAGTAAAAAGACAGCACCAGGTTGTTGGGCCTCAAGATTAACTCTGTTGGAGAATATAAAAAGCAATGTCAAGTCTGGCCTGATCTAGTTCCCTACTGCACTTTAAAGCCTCCTAGAGCTTTGCTGAGTTGCCGCTGCTAGCACCCATGCCGCGTTCCTGGAGACCCTACGTGGGTGCGTGGCTGAGTTCCCTGTCCCTGTAGATGAAGCATCCTTATGTTGAGGCAGTTGCACACTGTATAAAGTGAATCAATTAAAAATTGATAGCCAGCATTTTCCCTCTCTAAAGGGAAATATGTGGTATTAATGGATGAAACCAGTTTGCTATTATCTGTACCATAATGTGAGTGACTATAAGCTAAACTTAAGATTAAGTTCTCAAAAGAGCAATTTCTACAACCATATAGTAATAATACTACTAATAATGTTAAACTAACAGAATAGGATCTTGGTGAATGAATTTAGAACCATTTCCTTCTAGTTTCAGCTTCTGCTTATATTTCAAAGTAAAGGATATCCAAATTAATTTGAATAACATGCAAGCTGTAGTTAAATTAGGGAAGATTTTTTCCTCCAAGTTTCATTTGTCTGTAAAATTTCACGGGCAGTAATGTATTTCAGTATGTGTTGAGGAGACGTTCCTGTGTGTTTAAGGATATGGATTGAGTGCCTTAACAGCACTTTCTCACAGTGTGAACATGAGTAATTTTTCTGTGGGTCTACAATTCAGAGGAATTGCTAGAAGATGACTTTCTGCAGTTTGTTGGTGTCAGTGTTTCTTAGTTCGGTGAAGTTCTTTTTTTGTTTGACTAAGTTTGTTTCCGTAATGATAGCAACAATAAATATAAATAATGATTTATAAAAATCAATATCACTTGCATCAAGTATGTATTTCAATAAAAAGTGCAGTTATTTCTTTGTAGTTTTAATAATTTAAAAATAGTTACTAGGGAGGATACTGTACATTTGTTAACTTGAAAGGTCTCTCAAATCAGAAAAAAACCCATGCATGACTGTTGTGTTTGATATCAAAACACATTTTTGCTGTCATAATACTGGCACATTTTCAAGGCATGCTGTTTTCTGGCTGTTAACAGGGAGTAATGGAAACAATGGAGTGATCATGAAATTTATTGAAAATAAACACTAAAAGTACTTAGGCGAGCAATGTTTTTAATTTAATGGGGACTAGGATTCACAAGGCTGCATAAAATAGCTGTTTCAGTACCACAGAGGTATTTAAATGCCTTGCTGCCTGTGAATTGTTTATAATTTATTTCTGGTAATTTTCCTTTGGATCAGATTGTGATGCTTCTGGATGATGATAATGCTTGTCGAGGAGTGGTCATGCAAGCAAAATCTGATAACCTCGATATGTCACTTCATCTGCTGTTTTTCTTTTGTTAATGCAAAGCTGGTTGCATAAGATCTAATTTCTCCTTTAGCTGACCACAGATGAAAACAAAATCTATAATGGCAGCACTAGGTTTTATAAAAAACGCGAGTGAGGAGTTGAAGGATGTGGCTTATTCTGTTTGGATGATGCAGGATTGCTTTAAGCAGTAAGCTTACTGTTTTCAGATGGCATTAGCAGCATCAGTGATGTAGCTGTGTCAGCCTCCTTGACTACTGGATGCCTGTAATCGCAGAGAGGAAACTGTATTTAAGATCTGATATCTTGAGGGTAATGACTCCAGCACTTTCTGATGGACAGAATGGCTGTTAATGCTTTCTTCACTAGCCTCGAAGATTTTGAAAGATAGATGAGTCTGTGATGTACTTTTGTGAAACAGGAGATGCAATTTTTGGGGGTCTCTGGAAATAGAAAGGTCATGCAGCTTGGAGCCGGTGAGACATTACAGTCTCTAAGTCATCAGGTATGACCTCATGGTTTATACTAATATTTCTAACACAAGGGTTTGTTTTACTGTTTTAGGTCATTTACAATCTCTTTGTCTGTGTAATTGCTTCATGTTGGATTTGCTACAGGATTTCTAGGGTAGACTGTTTACATAAGCAGAGCAATGTATATCTTGGAAATCTAACATGTTGTTAATTGCTGTTTGAACAATGTAAGGTTATTCTATATATATTTTCAGCCTGTTTTTATTCTGAATATGATTTCTTTCAGCTAGTTTGTGGTAAAAGGCTGTATCTTTGCTGTAAAGTGAAATGACAAGGTTGCATTGCATTTTTATTTTGCTTTCCCTTTACATGGCACACAAAGCTATTGTGTGAATGTATGTGTTTGTCGTATGAAATGCAGTATGAGGAACTGTTTCCCTACAGCAGCAGGTTATTGAAAACGATGTATCCCATTGTGTAACAGGACTGAGCAATTCTGCAGGCACAGATCTTGCTTCATTTTGCAGTAGTACCTTTTTTTGCTTCATTTCAAATCAGTATTAAAAATAGCTCACTGAGCAGAACAGTGAAAGTATGGCACGATAACTCTCCCCTTTTTAATTATTACACTCAGTGACACATCCTAATATTAATGGGTTTTAAAAGAGAATATTAATAACTTAAGTGTTTAGAGTGTTGTTTAAAACCAAATACATTTTACTGAAGCGTGTCTCAGCCTTTTTGTTTTTAACTGTTGCCAACTTTATTGCAGGGCTGGTACTTTTGTATCTGCTATTGTGGTGATGGATAGGACAGTCAGAGTACCTAAAAGAAAACAAGTATGTGGGTATTTTAAATAGGAAGATAGTGGCTTAATTTCATGTATGGAGCACAAAATGGAATTGGAGATACTGTTATCACTTAAAGTGTTAAAATGCTATATCATAGCCGTTGTTTCCCTTTCAGTTATATTTGAAATTGTAGGAGAAGTCAATTGAAAAAAAATGATACTCGGCTCCATCTTAAGAAATTCTAGATGTATTTGCAGAACATTTCCATGGCAACGTGTTTGGCCATGTGTTTTAAAAGCTCAACTGAAGCCTGAAAGTAGCCTGCAATTTTTCTGTCGTTTGCTTTTACATTTGCAAAACAACAATTTTTGCATATAACTGGACTGCCAGGGATGGGCAGTATTTCCTGACCCCAAAGCACAGGATTAAGTGATCAAGACTTAAAAATATTTTAGTATTTCCACTAAGAAATGTAAACATATAAATCATTGATTTAATTTTGCTTATAGAACTGTTTCATCCCCATTTAATAACATTTTGTTGGATACGTAGGTATGTAGACCAAACTTAAAAATGTGCAGCAAATTGTTTCAGTTTTTAATTAAAAACTTATTTGTAAAAAATATTTTATTACTTTTACTGGCCATAATTTATAGTTTCCCAGTCTACTTATCCCGCGTACATTCTTTATTAATAATGGGAAAGACTGCCCTGCTCTTAAGCTTGATTAGGTTTGGAATGATTTAACTATACCTTTCACTTGCTACAAGATCTTTTTAATCTGTTAGAATTTATTTTCAGTATTTTAATGTATTAGTCACATTAGAGTACATTCTGTTTCTTGGCGTTGGAATGAAATTCCTCAAAGTATTGGTTTCATGGTATTTTGGTGCTTTGCAGGGTATTTATGGACTTTTTAATAGGACCAACCCTCCCCCCAGCTTCTTTTGTTTTCCTTATTCAAGTATAATTTAAAAACTTGACTTACCCATATTTTGAAGTTGTTCTTGAAGTCTCCTTTGCTCATTTAAAATAATTAGATCCCCATGGAATTTTGCGTAACTGGAAGCTATAGCAGTATGCCATGTGCTTATCTTGGACTCTGTTTAATCATCTGTATTAATTCTGCAAACTGCACTCTGTGATTGTTTTTGAAATGTAACATTGATAACAATCTCCAAATAGTACAACAGACATCCATTGCGGCCTGCTTAGGATAGAAACTGTATCTACAGAGGAAGATAAATTTGTGAAGAATGCTTGCTTGAGGAGGTGTGTGTTCAGGTCATTCCGTTTTGAAACAGTGATGTTACTGACTATTGCAAGTGAGTTTGAATATGGTTTTTCACTCAAAGGACATAGTCTCATTATAGATCTGTCTTCATTTTAACGGACTAGAGAAAAAAACCCCAAAGAAGTGTATTAAAGAAGGGAAGTTCTTTTGTAAGAGAAGGAATTGCAGCAAGGTAGAGGTACACGAAAGCAGGGAATTGGACTGAAGAGATCTGAAGACTTAAACCTACAAATGATTTTGATTAACACTCTCCTCCCTTCCTTCCCCCACCCCCCAAAAAAAAAGACAGCTTTAAAATATACTTGCTGATATTTGGACATATTGCACAAATTCGGAGTCACTGAATCCAGTGGCGGTGTGTTGGTATCTACTTAACAATAAGGTTTTTTTGTGGCTTCTTTAGGACCATACCTTCCCTCTTCAAACCAAGTTGATTGCAACTGCCAGTCTTTGAAGAACATTGTGTAAAGAAGGATCTCTCTAAAGAATTCTTTTACCCTTGGCTGTGCATAATGAAAATGTATTCCTATCTTTAAACATTCTTTTTTACAGAATTTGATGATAAAGATCTTCTAAAGAAACAAGGCTCTGTATGGATGTTTTAGGAAAAGTGTTAACTAGTGAGTTGTGTAAGAAGTGCAATATTTGTGTCATTTATGCATTCTAAACATGAATGTTCATAATCATGCACCTGCTCAGTTGTGCAGTGCTTTCACTTATTACTGATTGCCATTCTGATTCCACACTACTGACTTTTTCTGTATGTTACAGTGCCAGTTTTTAAGGAAATGGCAACAGTAGGACAAATAGGAGATCATGGCCCAAAATTGATAAATGGCAAAACAACAGTAGAAGCAAAAAGTACTTTTAAAGTGAGTTGAAGGAATTCAAGTCCTTTTGTCCTACATTAATCTCCTTCCCAAGAGATGATCCTATTCTCTGGCCAGATTCTCCTCATTTAGTACTTTAATTTGTATACCAAGTCATTGGGCCTAATGACCTGAATTAGGGAAAGCTTAGTATAAGCATGTCAGAAAGGTATAAACCGTAAAGTAACATAGCATAAATATGTAATAGCTAAGTGCAGGGTCACAAAAGATACAGCTAAATAACTGATGTTCCAAGAATGCTCTATTCCTTTCAGTGTTCCAAGAATATCACCACGTGATCACTCTGAATAAAGACTTTCTGAAAGTTTTACTGGGATGCAATATGAAAATGTGAATAAATCACAACAATAACTTTAAAATAGAGTCATAGTTAGTCCCAACCAATTTCTGTAGAGGTGGGGCCGCATAAGAGGGAGTAGTAGGGAAGGTAACCATATGACTGCACTATGAGTTACGTGAGCTCCAGGTGTTCATTAGTCCACTCACCAAAAGTGTTTTGTTAGTTTCTAGTGGAGACTCAGAGCATACACAGAGCTCTCAGATGTTCTTAACTGATGCCTCAATCATCAACTGATACAAAATATNCAGTAAGAGATTACGAGATGTTACTGATGATAAGGTGCAGAAATACTGCTATTCCCATTTTATTAAGGTGATCAAGTTTTTTCTTATGTTTAAGTGATACTTCTCATATTTTAATCTGTGCCCATTTCCTCTTGCCCTGTCACTGGGCATCACTGAGAAAAGCCTGTCTGAGCCTTTGCTGCACTTCCCGCCTCAATCAGGTATTATATGCTATAGGACTCCTCTGGCCATTTTCTTCTCCAGGCTGAAGTAGTCCCAGTGCTCTCAGCCTCTTCTGTGACCTTTGTGACCCTTTACTGGACTTACTCCAGTACGCCCATGTCTCTCTTGTAAGAAGGGAGCCCAGAACTTGACAAAGTGCTCCGGTTATGTCTGAACCGGGCTGAGTAGAGGGGCAGAATCACATTATCTGGTAAGGAAATTTGGATTGTCTGTTAACTAGTCAATCAAATATGGGGAGCTTTGGACAGGAATCCTTGAAAAATGAGGACTGAATGCACTGAAAATTATAAATAGTAATGTTGGTACTCTTATGGAGAAGAAAAGCTTTGAAAATAGCTTTGCTTAAGTCATAACAGTTCTTTTAGTGATGAAGCCTCCTGTTGTTTTGGAATGTCTTGTATGGAATTCGTGTCCCTCAATCCTAGTTGGTATAAGCAGTGAATAACTCCCAAAGGGAAAGGTTAAGCTTTAGTGTTTGGAGGTAAGCAAATTTTAAAGTACTGAATAAAAAGATATCATCTAGTATGATATCACTAATCATTAAAAAAAAAGTAAACTATGGGTTACGTGAGCTCCAGGTGTTCATTAGTCCACTCACCAAAAGGGTTTTGTTAGTTTCTAGTGGAGACTCGGAGCATACACAGAGCTCTCAGATGTTCTTAACTGATGCCTCAATCATCAACTGATACAAAATATTCACAGAATCACAGAATGTTAGGGATTGGAAGGGACCTCGAAAGATCATCCAGTCCAATCCCCCTGCCGGAGCAGGAACACCCAGATCAGATCACACAGGAACGCATCCAGGCGGGCTTTGAATGTCTCCAGAGAAGGAGACTCCACCACCTCTCTGGGCAGCCTGTTCCAGTGCTCTGTCACCCTCACTGGAAAGAAGTTTTTTC
>VZTO01010599.1:32181-55730 GCA_013400615.1 Syrrhaptes paradoxus
TCCCAATACCGAACCCTGGGGGACTCCACTAGATACAGGCCTCCAACTAGACTCCATCCCATTCACCACAACTCTCTGGCTTCTTTTCTCCAGCCAGTTCACAATCCATCTCACCACCCAATCATCCAGATCACACTTCCTCAGTTTAGCCGCGAGGATACTGTGGGAGACGGTGTCAAATGCTTTTCTGAAATCGAGATAGACCACATCTACTGCTTGGTGCATTGAACGAAAATGTAAACCAGACATTAAGTGACATGAGGGAGTGTTGTGATATTGTAAAAATTTGCTAATTTTTATAGTAGTTTCCCCCCCCCCCAGGCTGCTTAAAAATACCAAAAATGTACATAGGAGCCGTCAGTGATTCAAGATTCATCTGTTTCTCTCCTGATAAGATCATGAGTTCACTTTAAATTCTCTTTATTAAAGATTTTATGCAGGCAGACAGTGTGCAAGAAATCATACCCATATGGTTTGCATCCACATTTAATGAAATCAAAACTATTCTGACAAAAGCAATATCAATTTTATGTCGCAATCCTGCGCTTAAAATTTTCCAGGAAAGCAGTGTCACTTTTATGCCTGAATCCTGCAAGAGGAACAGAAGAGAAATACCTTCTCCTTGCCTTAGTAAGGGGAGCTGCAATTGAGCAGTTCCATTCAGGTGTGGAATCTGTTTGGAGGTAGGAGTCTGCATGGTGGAGACCTGATATAAAGCTTGTTAGGTGAGGGGTTAACTATGCTTTATGGGGTTTCTGTCTGAGAGTTAGCCATGCAGGTCAGTTATACCGGCTGATGTCACTCTTTAGTTCAATTTTTTAAGGTATTTAACAGTTTATTTTCTATTTTTCTGATAAGGTTATCTGATATACTTGGAAAAAAACCCACTAGACTTCTCTTTCCCTCTTACTTCTCCCCATTGTTCATCTTAACTATTCTAGTCCTGTACCAGGGGTAAATTTTAGACTTCATGCATGTATGTATGTCTTAAACAGTGCTTGTGCATGTCACAACTTAAAATTTGCCTAGAGGAGAGATGGGGAGGCACTCTTTATCAGGGAGCATAGTGACAGGATGAGGGGCAGCAGTTTTAAGCTGAAAGAAGGTAGATTTAGATCAGATACTAGGAAGGAATTTTTTCCTGTGAGGGTGGTGAGGCAGTGGCCCAGGTTGCCCAGGGAAGCTGTGGATGCCCCATCCCTGGAGGGGTTCAAGGCCAGGCTGGATGAGGCTTTGAGCAACCTGGGCTAGTGGAGGGTGCCCCTGCCCACGGCAGGGGGGCTGGAACTAGATGATCTTTAAGGTCCCTTCCAACCCAAACCATTCTGTGATTCTATACATTTAGGCGACTCTTAGTGTATAAGAAAGAGTAGGTTGGTTCTGTGCGTGCTACTAAAGATGAAGCTCGGTGTCTGATAACTGACTGGATGTTATCTTTAGAATGTCAGTGTGGTAGCTGTGCTAATAGATGTCAGAAATACTACTTCTTAGATCGCCAGGGTACAGGATTTAATGGAGGTGTCTGAATGTTACCAGTGAAGTTTACCTAACACATGAAACATGACACACAGGAACATGAAAAGCTGTCTTGGCATTCTTCTTTTGTTCTGAAAGGAAGTGATGACTTCTTTCTCCAGAAACTTAGTTGCCTTGTTGCCTTCACCAGACTTGTCCCCTCTTCTGGATCTCAGTGTACTGTCACTGTCACCTTCTGTGCATAGTCATTAGTGAATTCCTCATTGCTGCTGGTGAGCCTCTTGCACTGACTCACTGGGCTCAGTTATTGCCCAGTCTGCCTTCTGCTGTCCTCCTCCTCTTTCCTGAGTGGTTTTCTATTTTGTAGGGTGCAGATGTGATGAAATTTCTCAGCCATCTAACTTACTAACGCAAAGATGCATATTTGCTGTGGATGTCAGTGAGAGATGTAATCTGTGCTGTCAAAAGTAGTTACTAGCACTGCCTTCTGTCCTGAAAATCTACAGTAGCAGCAACCTCAGCACAGATCTGAGACATGCTCTGGGTCCTTTTCTTGCCTGCTTCAATAGATAAGAAGTGTTAAATTGTTTCCTTTTTAGTATCCCTTGCAATTGCTGAGACAGGGATTAAATTTACATTTTTAGCTATGTCTGTATCATCAGCAATAAACAAATTTCCCTGGTAATTGCTTGTACTTTATTTCCCTCATGGGCCTCTTTTTATATCCATAAAAATGTCATTATCAATTTCTAGTTTAATTTCCTTTTAATTTTCCTGTCCTTGCTTGGCTACACTGTATACACCTGTATATCTCTAATTTAATATAGGAACGTAAAGAATAGCACCTTTATCTTCCACTGTGCACAGCATAAAATTTCTCCAGTTGAACTGAAAAATCTCTTGTGCTGTTTATTCAGTTGTCGCAAGCAAGATTCAGGCTGTTTGGCTTTGGGCACGTTTGCACCTGCTTCTGTACGGAGCTGGGCAGCAGGGATCCTATAAAGTGAATTGGTTAAGCCGATGCTGTTCCCATAATGGATGCCCTGCCTTGTTAGAGTGTTCACCACCATATACCTTCCTTTCTTGGTTTTCAGTTTACCTGTTTGGGATAGGCATAGTGATGTACACCGATGTATCAGACAGCGATGGAGCAACACTGCTCTTGTTGGAAAACAGCAGGGGTGACATCCTTTCCAAGACAAGAAACACCCCATGCTCAGTAACCCTCACTTCGAGAGATTGGCCTTTGAACTTGATGACTTGAACTCTCGTCCAGTACCTTTGAACTGGAAGACCACATATATGATGTCAACTTCTGAAATCTGTCATTTCGAGTAAGGATGTTACACACCACATTCAGTGTTTCACTTGTAGAATTTGGGATTATAAACTGGGTTATATTGAGTAAAATATCTTGAGAGTAATTATTTTGGAAGGATATACAGATTTAATACCTTTTTACTTCCAGGCTGTCTGGATCTTCACAGAAATGTAATGCAGCATAACAAGAAAACAGACGAAGCAGGAACATTCAGAAAATGTTTAAAACACGAGACAGACAAATACAAGAGAATAACGTCACAGAGAGTTTCAATTTTTTCAGGGGCAGATTAAAAAAGTCATCATACTTTTGCTAATCTTTTTATCATTCTTTGGCATGAGCATTACTTTTGTGATTCAGGGTGATGAAAAAAGGACAAGAATGAGAATAATGAAAAAAAATTCAGGGGAATAATAGTAGTGTCTGTTAATGAAAAGGATAGACAAAGGTTCAAGGGAGATTTCAGTTCTGTTCTTCTGACACTTGCTATTATTGCTTCTAGTCTCTCATTGACTTTTTCTTCGCTCTGTCCCAGTTTAAAATACGCTCATTCTGTTTCTAAGCAGAGGAAAGCTCTTATGATATGCACTTTTCAAAGTGTTCTGTTGCAGTCCATGACAATGCTATAGTTTAAAAAAAAAACGATCTGGAATCTTGTTTAGTTCCCATCCTGCTGGGTTCCCATTGACTACATAGGAGTTGTTCAAGGTGCACGTTAATGCAGGATTTCACATACTTTTTGGGGAGTAACATCTTTGTTTGCCATGATCCAGTCTACTGAGAATTCCTCCACTTGGAAATGGATTTGTAAGCCTGATGGATTACAAACCTGCTTCCTTGAGTTTTGACCTGATTGCGCCATTATCTAGGGACCAAAAGCCCTGTGTACCTTCCTGGGATAGGTATGGTTTGAAATACATTAGCTGGCCTTGTTCCATTTACAGTTCTTTGCCTTCAGAAGTCTTCTACTTGAAAACAATTGTTGGTAGAGTTAAGTATCAGACATACTAGCTGTGATGTTGGGCTTGGAAAATAATAAGTAGGCTTAAAATAACAAAACAAGCTCCTTAAAAAAACCCCAAAGCTTTGTCCCTAAGAACTCATACATCTGTGTGTCCAAGGATGCGGAACACTTGACCAGTGATGTTATTTGTTCTCTTATGTATGATGTCTTGAGAAGAATTAAACAATCAGTATGGTGTTCTGGCAAATGATCCATAAATATGATTAAAATTCCTGGGAGAATAGGGCTCAGGTTAGTCCAGTTCTACATTATAAATGATCTGTTAGTGTCTGTTGGCAGAGTGTACAAGTATGCAATGCCTTGACCAATGCAGCTTCAGTGGATTAAATATTTTCCTAGTATAACTATGTCATAGCAAATCATCCTTATCAAGTAGCATTTTAAGTCACCATGTAATTTGTTAAAACAACTAATGCGTGTCAGAGAGAGTGTATGTAACAGCTTCAGATAACAGAAGTTTCAGGATTTGTGAGCAGCAATCAGGATGGCACTGTTTCCTTTCTTTTGTTATGTTTGATTGCTGCTTTGGTGCTTGTTTATCTCTGCTTTCCGCTGCTTTTCATGTTCTTCTATCAAACCATGTCCGGATTACACTTCTTTTGAATTTCTATGTCCTTTCCCTCTTCCCTTAACTTACATCTGCCTCTAGTTCATCCTCCTCTGTGTAGCGTTCCCGTCACTTCCTTTTTTCCTTCAGGTGCAAAACTCCTCATCTCCTCCATTATCTGGTCTTTTATTTTCTTGATGTTTCTGGAAGGTTACTGGTCTCAAAGAACCTGGAGATTGTCTTTTTACCCCCTGCTGTTCCCTCCAGACCACGGAACTTTGTTCTGTGGTTTATTAACACTGCCTCATCTATGGTCTGTGGAGACTGTTACCTTCAGCAATATCCAATATGAATTCCCATATGAATTTGGGTCAAAGACATTGATACTTCTGTGCTCTTGCTCTTAAGCTCTGCCTGCTCCTAGCTCTTTTTCTTTTCTTTCCTTTTTTTTTTTCCCAATAACATTTCCTTCTGTGTGCCTTTCTAACATTTTTATGGTCTGCATGCACACAGCTCTACCTATTCCCATCTCTCTGTCTGGCTTTAGCTTGCAACTTTCTTCCATTCATAATTTCTCACCCCTCACTTTTCTGATGGATAATCATCAAACTGTGTATCTGCCCTGGTGCTGTTATTTCTCATTTGAATTGTATCCCGTGTGCCAAGTCAGCTGCACACTTGGGTTGGTCTGTGTTCTCCGAGTTCCTTTTCTGTGATAACTATTTGAATTTTTTCAACACTTTAGTTCTCTCTCTCTTCAAGAATGGGACTTTGTAAAACTTCTGTTTTGTTGTTCTTGATGACTTATTTTCAGCTCTTGTTTCTTTTATTCCTCTGTGCTTTCCTTTCCTCTATCAGCTTATCGGTTGCCTTTAGGCTCTATTTTTTTGTTCTTGTAAACTCAAACCCTTCTGACAATTCATGGTCCTGGCTGACTCCCAGTATCCACTTTGTCAGTTCCTAATGCCATCTGCCATGCTTCAGAGATACTGCTGACTACCTCTGGGGAAAATCTTTTGATTCTGCTGACTTTCTCTGTTTCTTAATCTCTGGGATTTTTGTCATCTGTTATGAGTATCTTTGCTTGCACTTTTGCCTGTTCTATCTGTGAAATTCTTAAAACTAGCCAATGAACTAAGGTAAAAATTCAAGCTTCCTCCTTGTTTACTGAAACAGACATTAAGATTTTGTTTTGTAGTCTTTGAGCCTGTTCTAATGAACCTATCCCTGTCCCTATCCACTTTCTGACCTTCTGCTCTTCTTTTTTTAGTTTTTATTTTCTCCCTTGAATTCTTCTCATACACAAGAAATATGTCAGAGTCTCTTAATATTAAAAAAATGACACAAAACAACTCTCAACTTCAGAAGTTTCTGTTCACCAGTTTAATGTCCTACCCTCAACCTCCTTCATCTCCCCACTCCCTTAGTGTGCTTTGTACAACTGTACAAATTGTACAATTTCTTGTCTTCTAATGCCTTTCTAGAGCTGCTCACTTCTGGTTTCTGTCTTTTGCACTGAAATTTATCTCACTAATGTTCCGCTTGACTTCTTCTTGGAGGAATTCCATACTAGTCCTTTATTCTCCTCCACTCCATCTGTCATCTCTCTGTGAGGCTATGTTATAGTCTTCATTGAATTTTGTTGTTCTTAGACATTTGTAGTTTTGTCGTTGTTGATTCTCTCTCTTTTCAGACTCAGTTTCTTATTGGGGGGGTTCTTCCTCTCCCCCTCCTCCTCTTTTTGTATGCAGGTGTGTATTTAGATCTCTCAGGAATCCATCCTCAGCCTTTTCATCTTCTTCCACACCTTCTTTCAGATAAGGTAGCCATAAGCATAATCTTTATGAAGGCATTGCTGCTGTATTTTTAGTGGTCTCTCCATTTAAACTCTACCTACTCAGAAAATTTTCTTGGGTCTTCAGCAGTCACCTAAATATCATCATGTCAGAAACAATTCCTGGGTTTTTTCTTCTTTCCTGATGTGCACTTCTTTCTCTTTGCAGCTCTGAGGTCTGACAGTTAATCAGATTGAAGGCTTGCTCATCTCAACACTGTGACTGTTATGATCTCACGTTTGCTTCACTTGAATACTGGTGCTAATATCATCTTGGCTTATCATTCTGCCTGCATCACTTGCTTTTTAAAGTATTTTTAATCATCTTCTCAAACACAAACTTCTAGTCTTTGTTCTAAAAGCTTTACAGCTTGCCTTCTTCTTTCCCTTCCAAGTGAGAGATTTTATCACCACAAAGCTGAATTTTGTGTTTCCTCTCCTGGAAATATTGGTTTTGATTTCCCAATTGTTATTCATCTTACAGTCATTAGTGCACATTCTGTTACCATGCCCAATCTTTGTTGAAGCTCCTCCTCAACACTCCTTCTGTAGTCTATAAAGTTAAGATGATAATGACTGGGCAGGTGTGTTAGTTGTGCACGTCTTTGTAAACTTAGGTTGACAAGTATTCTTAACCCGAGGCCATTTTCTTTGTATAACTACAAGCTATAACGTGTCTTTCAGATTTTGTGACTGTTGAAATAGTTATAGATAAAGTATTTTATTTGAATTATTGACTATCACATAATTTGCAGCATGTATGTCAACGGAGCCCACAGACACTATTTTTCTTTCTCCACACATGATTTAAAATAATGCTAATTAAAGAAAAGATAGGCAGAATTTGCAGGTATAAGGAAGGATGCTTATAAGACCAAATACAGATCAGCAGATTATTATTAATTGTTTAGTACCTACATTGAGATCATGCCAAGAAGAAGAGCCTGCTACAAACTGGTAATAAATGAAAGACTGATACAAGTAGCTTGTGGCATAATGTTTAAATGAGAACTTTCTTTTTTGTGTTCATCCCCAAAAAAATCCATTGTTTGTAAAAGGAGATGGTGTAGTCTTTGCAAGGAAGGATATGAAGAGCATGTGCTGGATATTATTTTTTATCATTGTGTTTGTAATTGCTTTCACTGTAGAGCAGTACAGTGAAATACAAGTAATGATATGTAATGAAAAAATTCATTACTAGTGTTTTGTCAGTTAAAACTTGAAATTTAGTAGTTTTTGCCATTTTCTCAAAATACTGAACACTGGGGACATGGAGAAAGGTGAACTTTAATCTGATACTAGTTATCTAGTAAATACATGAATAAAGAGGTAAATACTTTGCCTGTGAGAAGGGTTGCAAAAAAATTTTGCTTTGAAGAAGTTTCCCTACCAAAACAGGAGTGCAATCCTGACAGCCTTTCTACTTCAAATATCATAGCTAACACTACCCAAAAAGCTCACAAATTCCTAAAGCAGACAATAGTTAAAGGTTAGCTAATATCCTTCAGCGCTCTGATGGGGTCATTGTATCTTCCTTTGCTTTTCTCTATGGCTGCATACAGGTCTGTCGGTTTAGTGGCGTTATGAGAAAATCGATAATGATAATAATCATAGAATCATAGAATGGTTTGGGTTGGAAGGGACTTTAAAGATCATCTAGTTCCAACCCCCCTGCCATGGGCAGGGACACCTCCCACTAGCCCAGGTTGCTCAAAGCCTCATCCAGCCTGGCCTTGAANGTTCTGTCCTCATACGGGAGGTGCTCCAGCCCTCTGGTCATCTTTGTGGCCCTCCTTTGAACTCATGATAATAATAATGCTCTTTTCTGACAATAAAATCCTTTCAAATAGAAGCACTGACAAAACATGTATAAACTGATAATGCCGTGTTCATGTTTATTTTCTGCTCTATAGTAATACTTGTGCCTTTTCCTTTACAAAATGTATGTTCTGTAATTTCAATATAAAGCTCACTGTCAATGTCTGTAACTTGTAGCTAGTTTTTGTTGTGAAATACCTTGACTGGTCTAGAACAACAGAGTCATGGCAGTGATGATGTTTAAAACTTCCAGATTACAGCAGGTCAGCAATTTGTACAAGTCTAATTCTTAGATCTCTGAGGTAGGAAGACCAGTTGAACTACTATTTATCATTCGTATTTGCCTTTGATTCTTTGGCAGCACATTTCAAATCCCTGATCTAGTGGGAGATGTCCCTGCCGATGGTGGGGGGGGGGGGTTGGACTAGATGACCTCCAAGGTCACTTCCAACTCGAACTATTCTATGATTCTGTGATTCTATGAATGTATACCTTGTGCACTTGTGCCATCTAACTATACAAATCCCTTGTTATCTAGTCCATTGTCATGATCACTTTTGCAATGTATTTGAGTGCGTCTTTGATATGAAAATACTCTTTACAGTGCAGTATTTCATTCCCTAGGCAGAAGTGATGCACAAGTAACTTCAGACCTGGTATCTGAAGTCTGTTTGCTTGTCCTGTTATTTCTCAGAACACATTATCAATTTCATTATCTCACTTATTTATTTTCTGCTTTTTTTTTCCTTCTGCACTGTTTCCTGCTTTTCATAATTCCTGTGTGAATTAATTAGACTACCTGAACTTTCAGATAGCAAATCATACCATCAGTGGCTTGCAGGACATAATTATTTTTTATCTTCTGTGTAGAGTGCCTCCTAACTGACTCCCCAGTCACCATGGCTTACTGATGACCTAAGACAGATGAAAACTGAGAGCAAAGATGATCAGAATGTCATTGTCTAATTACAAGATGGAGAATTTTTCTTGTCCTATGCTGTAACTATATAGACAGTGCAAAAGGTCTCTTCATTTCCATTAGGTTAACTGTTCGTTTGCACGCAGCAGAACATTTCTAGGTGATACAGATCCGTGTTTTTCAATCACATTAGTTGCAGTTGCCTTGAACAAAATCACTCATGACAACAAAAGCATGTAGATGAACCTAACTCTTTGGAGATGAACAGTACTGGGTCATCTCTTCTGAATTTTCTGCTGAAGTTACTCCCTGAAGATACAGATGATTTAGGATCTCTACAGACCCAGCCCTACATTTGAATTTATACATTTTGCCCAAGAAAGACTTGTCAGTTGTCTTCAAGGAAGTTGTTTACAAGTTTCAGTTTAAAAAAACCAAACAAAACAAATATTATCTTCTTTTCTCTTCTGGAGGATAACATCATACATAAGACAACTCTGAAGGACCACAAGAAATCAAATTTAATCTTTGGGCATGCAACAGAAAATTGTATGATATTCTAAGTTATTTTTTTCCTGACAATGGATACAAAAGGGCCATGCTATTTTTTAACACTTCAATTAAACTTGGGTCAGTCAGGCTACCTTCACTGCTAGTGGAGCAACAATATTACTAGTGTTGGCAGACTTATTTGGGAGGTTAGCAATGAGTTTGGCTATGTGGGAATGGTCACACCCAATCAAACTAGCAGTCCATCTAGTTTACTACCCTGTGACTCCAGATAGTCCTAGGCAGACTCTCCTAAGTTTCAACAATTTTCAGCCCATCTTCAGTGACAGACAGTCTACCTAAGATCTTGCTTATCCTGTGGATGTGCCCATCTCTTTGCACTGACTTTTAGAAAAGTTGATTGTGATGTCATCTCTAGTTAAGGCAATTTCAGTTAAGTGCCAAAGGTTTTATGGAATTAATCTGAGTTTAGAATATCTCTGTCCTGGAACATCCTCCCTGCTGCCTTGATTAACCCTTGGATTGTGCTTGTAGAGAGTGTTTGTCAAATACAACTGAAAATTGAGGGTAAGTCTGAGGAACAAAAGAATCACTAAGCATTATATTGGTGTTTCCTAGAGAGGGAGTTAATTTATTATGATCATTCTGGCTTGCAATGCCAAGAAAAAGGTGATGTTTTGAACTGTGGTTGGCATGCATTTGTATGTAAAAGGTGCAGACTACAGACTATATTATTTTTGTGTCTGTAGAGGAAGAGAAAGAGTCCTCTCCTGTGTTGTAGCTGCTGTTAAAACAGGTTCTGGTAAGTTGGTCATGACCTCTTTTCTTCTTTGCACTTGCTACTTCCACATGAGTAGCTGCTGTAAGAAGACTGCCTTCTATGATTCTTCTCCCGACCCTGTTTCTAGGTAGAGAAATCTGAAAATGTCATATTTTCTGAAGCTGAAAGCAGAGTCTTTGAGATGAGAAATGTATCCAATTTAAACCTCAATATATTCTACTGCTGATTAATAAACTAGCAATTAACACAATTTACTTTTTTCCATTTGCTGCCCAGCAGCTAATTTCCTATTGCATAGTGGGCTACACTCAGTATGTTTAACATCTGACTACACCTAAATAATGCTGTTATCCTGGATCTGTCCTCACCTGGCATTGGGCCGAGTGAGAGCCCAGACAAGCTAAAAGTAAATCTCATTTGGGCTTTGGATAAAGTCTTTCCATCCATCTTCACTCTGTTGGACTTCTCTCTAGTAGTTGACATAGCTATTGCTATGAAGTGAGAAAAGGGGATTTCAGCTATTGGGATTGCACTAGGATGACGTAAGACATTCAAATAATAACCACACAGGAAAAAATAACCATGCCTCAGCTTGAAATCTGTGCTGTTCCTGTCTCCGTAACTTTTAAGTATTTGACAGTGTAGTAAGGAAAAATACGAAGCAGAGGGAACAAAACCTCAGTCATACAGATGTGACCCAACTTCTGCATCCCTCAACTAGCAGCAAGGAACGCTGTCTTCTATTTATTCAGAGGTTTGTCTCAGACTAGCACTTCAATAAAGATTAGTTTACAAATCCAACAGATGTGCTGTGCTCAGAAGGGAGCGAAGAAGTGAGGAGAATCTTAACACTGCTGAAAATGTTCAAAGGAACACAGTAACCTAAGTGTCTTGTTCAGATTTTGTAAGGCACTCATGTCATTCAGGCATTCTTGCTGATTTTACTCTGAGGCATGCAAAATAATGCAGGCACAGCTGCACTTAAATGCAGGTGCTTCAAACAGGTACCGAAATCCAGAACGAATTTAACAGTTCAGCGTTTTATTATTATGTCCAATGCTCCAACAGGTTTATCAAGCTTCTTGAGTGGAAACATTGTTGGGTTTGGTCCCCTGTTTGGTTGCTGTAGCTATTAGTACAACGGTGGCCTTTTCTGGTGGGAGAGCGCAGACAGATGAAGTGGGGCATCTAGGTACTGCAACAAATTACATTGCTATTTTGCCTTGATTTTCTGTTTTATCTTCTTTAAATAGAAAACTTGTTTTTAGTTGGATAGTTGTATAAAGAATAGCTAAAGTAACATATTTGCCTTGCAAATGTAAGAAATATATTGTTTCTACCTAAAATAGTTATTCTAAGAAAGAAGATTCCTTATCAAATGATAAGAAAATATTTATATGTGTTCATTTAGGCATCAGTTCCTAGTGGCTGTATTGTGCCTAATGTTATATAAACAGCACAGGATGCTTCAATGTAGATAAACACTGGAATTACCTGTATTAGTGAGAGTTTACTTGTCTGTAAAACTGCTTTGTTTTATTTGTGTGTGCATTTTCTGCTTGTGTTTCATCTCATTAAATTTATGACAATAGTATGTGCTTAGATTTAATGTGTGCAATGATTCTGTTTATACGTTACAGGAATTGCATGACATTAAATGTGTGCTCAGTCTCAGGTCAGCAGCAAATCAGTTCTTTGGAGCCAGTGCTGATCAGTGCAATTTTTAGCAGCATTGCAGAAGATGGTGTTTCTTTATTGAGTCATGCTAAACAGTGTCTTGGCTTTTGCTATAAAAAGAGAGGGAAAAAGAGACAGAGAAGGATGCTTTTATGCATATGACATGCAGCCCTGGGGAAGATGCAAATCTGGAATGAAAACTAATTGCTTTCTACTTTCTTGCGTAGCCTGCAGTATGTGAAGTAGAGCTGACCAGAAAGAATATGTGCTTTATGTTAACTAGTACTGATTACTGCAGAAAGGTGCCACAAAACTAATACTTTTAAAGGGACACTTCTAAAAATAATTCTTCAGACCTTATAGAACAGACATCGTTGCATTACAAATGTGTTTTGATGGGTCTTCCTTGATAGGTGGATGGAGGGGAAAAGGGTGATACAGTACAGCTAGTGGAATGGAAAAGCAATTGTATTTGATCAGAACGATAAAATTCACTGCACTTTATATCTCAAAAGATTGTTAAATATGATTACACATAATATAAGCAATTAAACACAATAATATTAAAAAAGGTTTTTGGGTTTTTTTCCTGTGCTTGTCTTTGGAAAGAGAAATTAATTGTATCATCTAAATTATGGGCATACATGTTGTGCATTGAATCAGTTTGGTGTGACTGTGTCTGCTCAAGGACAGTTTAAAGGACAAGGTTGAACATGGCAGTCACCAGTGATTTGCCTCCTGCAACGGGGAGGCATCCATCTACATGGAAGAGCTTTTTAGCCATTTAGGTTAATTGTCTTTACAAAGTATTTCCAATATGTTTTTGGCAGCTCCTGAGTTCAAATAACTCATTTTTCTGTATTTTTTATAATACCATCTTTATGAAATGTCAAGCTGAACTTAACCAAAATGATCTTAAAAATACAAATGTCACGTAATGGGTCTGTGAAATAAATACAACACAAAGCAATAATGCCAGAATATCTTCAGACTGTGAAGGCGATCATGGTTTTATGTGGTGTCTGGATAAATGGTTAGAATTTCATTACAGACCATTTGAAAGGCGAACACAAGGTTTACACCACTAACTTTATGATAAAATATATAAATTGAAATGAATATATTACAGAGTTCCATCTTTTAAGTATGTGTAATTATTGATAATATGAAATAACTAAAATAATTTTGTATTATAGCTTTCTGTTGTTTATAGGAATGCAGGATTTAATGTTTTATGCTGACAGGCGTTCCTTAGTTCCAGATGGCATTTGAGAATTATGTAGGTTGTCTAATCATCAGTAAGTGGCTTATATGGAGAAGTAATTAATACCATGATTATTTTCCTTATGAATCAGCATGTGTGTCATATGCATAATTTCTGCTGTGGAAAAAGTCAAAATGGCTTCTGCTCTGCTATATATTTTACAGAAAGGAAGATGCTGAAAAAGGATACTTTTTGGTTATGTTGTGATTTGTGCTGTTGGGTGTATTAAGAATGTAATTAAAAAGGGAAGGGATTTTACCTGAAGGTTTAAAAACCCTGAAAAAATTTATGCAATAAGAATACTCTTTGTATCTGATTTTTGCATTGTATTTCAAAGAAAAGCAATCGCCCAGTTCATTGAAAACACTGACCAAATATCAGAGACAGAAAATAAAAGCAGCCAAGTATGAAGAAAACTAGATAGAAAGAAGGATTAAGAAAATAAATAATTTCTAGTTTTCGATGTAAAATAAAAAATTTAGTGTTATCCATTTTGACTTGTCTGTTCAAAATATATTAGCACCAAATATTATAACAGTGGAGCGGAGTACCTGTGAAGGGAAGGACGAGACATATTTGTAAGCAACTGTTTAATAACTTCCTATTGTCCTAACAATTTCCTGTTTCTTAATGTACATTTATTGCTATACTATTATTTCATTTACTGTAGGAATCAGCACAGATGATCTTGAGTAAATGTTTGTGCAGTATTCAGGTAGTTTTTATTATATATGCAACCCTGTCTTTTAAGATCAGGTGTTGATTTTCCTTTTTCAGTAAATACATATAATAAATGTATAGATAACTTCAAATCTGTGTGTTGTCACCTAGACTTTAATCTACCTTCTTGTAATCCAGAATATGAGGAGTATGTCCTAATTCCATCATCCAGAAATATATTGAAGTTCTACAAGCGCAGGTGTCTACGTCAGCACATACATGTTTAGAAACGTGTGTCATACATTTTTGTGTGGATCCACCTTTGGGAGGAGTTAATTTTCCTCTTCTCTCCACTCCGTCATCTCCCACATGATGAAACTTTAGACAGTTTATAAAAGCTACGACTGAAAACACCCAAAAACGTCTGTCATAAAGTCACGTTTCTCAGGTTTCCTAAATGTGCAGTTTCTCTGTGAAGTACGTTGATCCGAGGTGTGGAAGGGCAGGGTGCCATGCTGGGAGGCGGCAGGTTTAGGGATCAGTCTCCTTGCAACACGTTGTGAGTTACAGTTAGGGTTGTGCCATAGCTGAAGAGGATCAATTTGGTAAGCTTTCCAGGACATAATTTATCTAACTTTGGAATATCCTGGGCAGTGAGCTTTATCAATACGTGGGTGGAAAGGGCACTTTTTGGACATTTGTTTCTGATTTCTGAACCATGGGCATTTTTATTCATTCTAGCCAATGCAACAGCTGCAGCCTCACTTTGTACTCTGATAAGCATGTTGTTGATCCAAGGGTTGACAATCAGTACTCCTAGTGACCATCTTTGCTCATGACTGCATACCAAAAAGCAGAAGGCAGATGTCTTTGAAGGCAGTTTATTTCCTTTAATTCTGTTCAAATACGTGTTTCAGTGTTATAACATGGAGTTGCACTGTAAAGGATGCCGAGGACAACTCTACTGTCTGCTTTTCTGTGCTCACCACCGTGTTTAAAATTCTAGTATAAAGAGACAAAAATAGTAACAACTCTATTTATAGGATTCTCTCATTAAAATAGATTTTTCATGTGAAACGTGCAGCAAATGCTGCTGTGTGGTGAAGGTCATTTCAGCATTCATTTGGAAAATGCAAGAGGTGAAATCCTGGCCTGAGTAGAGTGCTGAGCCCTGGTCTCTAGGGAGCTTGTGGTTTGCATGTGAAAGCCTCAGCTTTTTCTTACTCTTTTATCCCAGATACATTATTTCTTCTAATGTGTGTTTGCTTATATTTTATTGCTTTAGGGAAATGGTTTTGTGCCTACATTTTAGGTAAACCATTGTGTGATAACCATAGAAAACCATAAAATATTAACAAATTTAATTACAAAGAGAGAAAAATGTTAGATTGTTTATAAATGTATGACTAGCTTATTGCAGTCTGATTACAGCTTCACAGAAATGTAATTCCACTGGCTTCTGTAGCATTGCTCTTGAATTAAGCCAACAGAAAACAAGCCTAGTATATTTATTTTTATGTAAACTTTGTTCAGTTAAATTGTCATAGCTGCGCACTGTAAAACTATTACAAGGTATTAATATACGTTGGACAGATGTAAAAAAAATTTATTATTAAATGTTGATTTTTATCAATCTGTTGTTTCCTGTCATCATCTCTTCACATGGGTAGACGGCACACTTCCCTAATTCAAATGACTTAGTGCTTCTGCAGTGCTTTACAGTTCTGAAATTCTGTGTGAATATTAATTACAGCACAGCGTAGCCCAGTGGGGAAGACAGATAAGTGAGTATTATTATCCCTATTTTACAGATGGGGAAGCTGAGGCACAGAGATTAAGTGACTTTCCCAAGGCCACACAGCAAGTCAGTGGCAGATCCAGGATTAGCACTCGGGGACTTCCTGGATCCCTCTCCCCTGCTTTTAGCAGTAGACCACAGTGTTCACTGGACTCAGCAAGCAACTCATTGCAATAATGGACAGTTCCAAGGACTTGTACCTGGTCAGTGTGTCCACACGTTTGTTTGCAGCCTGCTGCAGTATGTCAGTATGGTTTGAATACCTTGGTCCTAGCAGATTTCTGCACCTTGCAAAATTTCTGACCTTTGTTATCTTCAAGTGTGGTGAAAGAAAGAAGCAGTAAAATTCTGACATAAACATGGCATGGCTGTGAAAAACTATTATTATTTCATGCCTTATTCTGATCCTGCTGAAGCTGATGGGCAAAACTACAGTGGATTCATGGCTTTGAGATGTTAGTGTGGAGTTGGTGGCTGCTTGGTACATTAAAAATCATCCAGAGCATGAATTCTATCTTCTGTGACTCTTCTATTGTTAGTTTTGACTGTACTTTCAGTTTCAAACTCATTTATTGCAACACTTGAAAATAATGATTTCATAGTTTTCCTGACATGGTAATAAAAAACAGAGCATCACCAACTGACATTAAGTTTCTAGTCTGTAGTCATCATAGGAAAGTGGAGTGGATCTGCCACTATTTTTACTTGTATTGCTGTAGCACTTAACTCCAAATGAGATTAAGACCTAATTCCACTGAACTACTAGTGAGCCCGTCCCTCCCTTCTCCCCTCCTTCAAGGAGGCAGTACAGGAATCACAGGAGTTACTCCTGGACTAAATGCAGTGTGACTCTTGCACTGGTGAATGCGAGGTGGCTTTCATACCGCTCCCTGGGAGGTGAGTGTACAGTGCAAGGCCTCTTTAATTGGTCTTTGCTCAGAGTTTGACAAGTTAATTGGCAACATCACAGTACTCTCAATTAAGCTGTTTTTCTCTGTAATATTAATGGAGTAAAACCACTTCTGAGAATGAGGCAAAGCTGAGACTGGCTGTGACATTACGGGAAAAGGAGGCAGGGAAGAAATTGCCAGAAGCTGAAAATTGAACACATGGGAAAGGAGAAGTTGAAGTGTATAAGCATATTTTGATAAGTATTAATGAATTAATTTGTATTACTTTACTTAGATGATCTGTAAAGGCTTTAAACTGTCCAGCAATTTAATATTTTCCCCATCGTACAATTTCTCCTAACATTGCTTCCTTATGGCCTTTTCAGGATCAGTAAAATAGGGATGGCTGTGTCTTATGCTAGAATAGCACTATTTCTGATGTGCCTCTAATAGTTGGCCTTTGGCATCCTGCCTAACCATTCACCCAGGGGCATGGCATCATGCCAGCATGACAAATGTGCCCAGTTATGTCTGACTGCTTGAAATAATGGATTCATTTTACCTAAGATGATCAAATGGTTTGTGTGAATTATACTGCCCTAGTAAATCTTAATATATTATTAGCTCATTCGAAATTATTAAAAGACAAAACAGTTTCAATAGAAGGCCTTTTCTCTTTGTCAAGTTTTAATTACGTACTATTATCTGTGGGGAAGCTCTAATAAAGACACTGTAACACTCAGTCTCTCTTTCTTTAACAGCCCAGATGCTTGGTGCTGACATGTTCCTAGGATTTTTCTGTATAAGAGAGTTACAGCATGACAGCTATTTTTAAAAAAGAGAGGAGCCTGAAACAAAAACTTATATCCAGAATGCATGACATCCAGCTCTAGATGTGATTTTTTTTGCCTGGAGCATCTGCTCTTTAAGGAGAGGTGCTCATGTAGTTTAATTTCTTGTTCTGTTCTATTGCATTCTATATATAGAGATACATATTCAGCATGTAACACTGGTATTCAAATCCTCTTGCCTCAGATTCCCATTAAGACACAGTTTTATATCTTGAAATCAAGCAGTTCTAGTTTTATATCACTTACTAAAACTCTTCCACTAATGACAAGTAAATCTATATTCATGATGTATTAATTGGTGTTTTCATGTAATTGATCCTTTTTTCTTTATCATCATTTACTAGAAACCCCTCTAAATCATACTGCGAAATGTGAAATACAGTTTGTTTAAATTGGTGATGTCAAACTCATAGCAAAGCCAGTATTTGCTGTAGCACAGCATCCAGTGCCCTGTTACTGAAGTCCCAAAAGATTTCTCTAGTTAGGGAAATGTGATCTTTTTTTAATGTCAGAAGTGACCAAAATCACTAATTTCTAAGCACAGTATGCTAATTCATCACGTAGTACATTTACAGTGCAGTAGATAATACAGTTAAAATGCAGGTGTAAAATTAAACATGAAATATATGTTCCTGAGGAAGAATAGCTGATGCATAAGGAGTAGTCCCTGTGTGCTATCTGCCTTTATTGTAATTACATGTTGGTGTTTGTAAAGAAAAGCAAAAGTTTTGCAGTTCCCTAGTAAGAGAAGCCAGTTGTTTTCATGGTATTAAATTTTTCTTTCTTGTCGTATTATCACTGAGTATCATTCTTTAGCTTTGCCAAAGTATAAGGGGTATTAGTGCTAATAATTTGGGAATTCTACATGTAGCTCAGGATCCTGGTCTAAAGTCAAAAGTACACATGCAATCCCTTTCTTTAAGTGTTACCCTAACCAGACACTTCTCTCATCTCTTTCATTGTGGTGTTGACTCATGTTTTTCTTAGTTCCCAGTAACCAGTGTTTCCTTATCTTGCAGGCGTTAACAGAACTTCATGTCAAAGCTACCTGTAATCCTACCTCAGTAAAAGCTGATGCATAAGGAGTAGATTTAAATAAGCAAAATTAAATTCTTAAAAAGTTTTTTTGTTCCTGAGTAGGAAAAGTAAATAAATAAATATTAAAAGTATCTTTGTTTCATAGTGCTGTAAAATCTTGTCAATAGTTTCCAAATGAGAAGCAGCTTACCTGTCTTTTTTTCTGTTTTTTTTGCAGAGAAATGATGAAGAGGCTGTTGTGGACAGAGGTGGAACTCGCTCCATTCTTAAAACACATTTTGAAAAGGAAGATCTAGAAGGTGAGAGATTATTTTCCTGTGCATTATGTTGTCTCTTTTTTTTGAAAGTACTGAAATGCAATTGCAATGTGTAAACTTACTGATTTGATCAGGGATGCAAAAGTGAACAAGGGAGTAGAATCTTGTGATTTATTTTAAAAAGAGATATAATGCTCATTTCTCTCAGTGCTGCTAAGATACAGATGATGGTAGAAGAATTCTGCTACTTTTCAGTGATCTATAATCAAGGCCTGTAAACATGCCTGTATGACTTTACATAAGTCTTTCTGCCTTTGAGTTTCCAAATACGTAAATGCAATCAGGACTTACGATTTAATACTTACAATGGCTTCTCTATTTACTTTACAATCCTTGTGTAGTTGCCTAGCCACATCTTCAGGTGAACAAAAATATTCTGCAGTGTCAGAGATTGGACAGATACTTGATATACACTGCAGAAACCACCTAGCATCACCGTGTAGAAGAAGGTGAGGAGTTGTGAGCACTGTCTTATGATATTGGCCTAATAATTCCGTTTGTTTAGTGGATCCCAAAGTTATTCTGGTTACTACTGTATTTGCACTCTTGTACTGAGGGGTATGACCTCTGAAGTCATTATTGGATGAAACTAAATTTCAGTTGCACAGATTATATAATTAGCTTGAGACTGGAACTTGCTGATTTTAATTGTGAGCTTCTTGTGGTGGGACGTGGAAGGTTCTTGTCTTTGTCACGTGGAGCCCCAGGAAATAGCCAAAAATAAATACTAAGGTCTGGGGTGTATTTCAGCTTCCTGCATCTGAGAGGTTACCTGCCTCAGCTATAAACAGAGGTATTGCTATCTGTGGATGAACCTGAGCTTTCTAAATGCCTACACTTGGTTACTTCACCATCTTTTTTTTTTTTTTTNTTTTCCCTTTTCTCTCTGGATATATGAATTTTGCGTTCTCTTTTGCATGATGGCTGTATTGATGTTTTCATCTGAATGTCAACATGATAAACAGCAGCTCACTGTTACTGCTTCCCTCAGCAGTGCCTCAGAATGCAGGCGGGGCTGCATTAGTCTGTGTGAATTAGTCTTCACAGAAGGATATAAATTGTCACACAGTGTAGTCTGTCTGAGCATGTGCAAGAGTAGATCTCAGGTAAGATGTTTCCAGGGTGTCTTTTAGGGTTTTGGTGTCTCCACGGGTAAGTGGCTGCCAGTGAATCAGGCTGGCAATAACGATTTTGGACTTGGACACACAACCTCCTTTTCTGAATCTCGTACTTAGTCTTCTGTAGTCTTCAGTCCCTTGATCACATCCTTGGACAAAATGAAACTCCTTAGAGAAACACCTGAGAGAAGAATGGGGGACTCCCTTCCTTCTCTTTTCCATCAGACTGATCACAGAGGTTTTTGTGGGGTGAGCCTGCCCAAAAAAATGTCCTTTTGCTGGGTCATTTTACTGATGATGGGAAGGTGGTATTTTAAAAATGGACAGCTTTCTGAGAATGACATCTTTAAGCTCAGTCACAAGGGTAGACTGAAGTGTTAAAGCAATAAGAATTACTATGATGTTCCACATGTGACTACATGGAACCTAAAGCTTCATCTCAAAATCTGAGCAAATAATGCAATTTAAAAACTGTGTTTAATTACTATTTTTTTCACACCATCCTGTATGTGTAGAGTTGCTCCTGTGAAATATCAGTGAAAATGTTATTTCAAAAATCTGCTCCTAGGATGTTATCAATAGAAATTGGAACATGACAATGACTCACCCCCCCCCCCAATTTTTCTATCAATTTAAATTGTTTAGAACACTGAAAAATTCTGTAGTTAGTCAATGAGTCTGCTTTTCTTTAAAATAAAATCACACTGCTTCATAATGTTCTAACAAAACACTTATTCCATGTAGACTCCTTCATAATGGAGTTGGCTTTCTCAGATAAATACCGTGTCCACTCTAAGATCAGATCAGTGTGTCTTTAAATACATAATCACTGCATCCAGAAATACCAAGTGACATAAAAAGATTTGAAGAGATTGTAAATTTTAATATCCAGTTGCCGTTAATAGCGTGTCCGTTTGTTTTGCAGCACATCTAGGCACATTTCCATCTGGACACAGTGGATGTGACTCACAAATGTTGCTGCCTTATTCTTATCCAATGTACATTATTTTGTTGGGTTTTGCTGAAAACTTATCTTTTCCTAGTGACATAACTACTATAAAATATGAAATTATATAATGAGGTGCTAATTGAATAGCTTAGTAAAATTATATAATTAGCTAATTAATATGTATTACACAATTAGCTCTTTGACATACATTTAATTGGGTTTATGCTTTAAAAATGTAAATAGTATTCCAGCAAAGACTAGTTTTGACAGGGTTTAAGTTTCAATAAGCATCATATGACCAACATTTCAAAAACTGCAATTCCTATGAAGAACTAAAGGTTGCTTAAATCTGAAAATTAGTATTCTTTCTTCTGATTAAATCTTAAAATTGTAAGTATTTTGCTATTTTTAAATTTTACATTATCAGCATTCAAATGTCAGAAATATTGATTTAAATAGTACTATAATTTCCATCTGAAATTCCTTGGCCCAGCAAATACTTCTATTTGCATATTTTGGGGCAGCCATTGTGCAAGAATGTTGCAAGAACATATCTTGCTGAAAGCATGGAAACTTCATGGTGATGAATGCTGTCTGGAAGAATATCCATAAGACCAGAATTTTGCCTGAGTCTCTCTAGATGACTGTTTTCTTTCCCTGAGCCATACAGTAACGATTTGGGGAGATAGGACAGGAACCGCAGTACTTATGGAAAGAAAAGAGATGTGGTGCTTGTCTTACTACCAGTGACAACACTTGCAATGTGTATTTCAAGCTGTATCTTTGTCTTTTTGCTTTGTAGTGTGTCAGAGGTGGATTGTGTGCAGAGCTTTTACATTCAGATTTTCACTGTGAATGATTTTTCCATGTAATTAATTTTTCCTGAGTTGTAAGGTCAAGATCAGTCACTAATACTGAACAGGTCGTGTGTCTGACCGTTGCATTAACGAAGGGACAGAGACAGCATTTCTAAAAGGAAAACAAGAAGCCTGTCTCACCTGGTTATAATCACATATTTTACATGTTATCTTTCAAAGTGTGTACAGGCGAAGTTCCTACTGAAATAGACATGCTCTTGTTTTTATCAGTGGTCGAATTCCTAGAGGAGAATTGGGCACTGATCCTGGATACTAAAATACTTAATTGCAGGAGGACAGGGTGTACTTGTGCTGGGAGCAGGTAGGCATGTTTTCAAAAACAGATGTACCCCAACAAACGGCTGCACTCTGCTTACTCTGCGTTGTTGTCTCTGGCTGTCTGCCATTGCTTCAGTGCATGTCAAGTAGTAACAGTTTTCTGACAAAATGGATATACCTGCTTTTTCTCTCATAGATTAAAAAAAAATGGATTGATCTGTACATGTCTGGGAATCTCAGATTCTCTCATATCAATTGCTGAGGCTTTTGTACAGTATGGATATGCGAAAGGATTGGCACAAAGGTCTTTTGCTTATGCCCACCACATCAGCTGAGAGTGAAAATGAATGTCCTTGCTAGAGGTGGTCAGCTGAAGATCCTGGATTTTTGTGGCAGGATTTCAGAACTGCTCTGAGGATTACTGTGGCCTGGTTTGAGAAGCAGCTTCAGTAGTGAGATGGCTGGAGATAGGATTGGTGTGTGGGGGTCCAGGCAGGAGTCAGGGGCAAATTCTGTCTCTGTTGGAGGAAATTGCAAAGTGATTCTTGATTCAGAGAAGTCGAGATTTTGCTTAAGCTTTTTATGTTTCATACATTTTATCTGCCTAAATGGTCTGGGAAAAATTTGTCTCATGGGAAGTCACATTTGCCGTGTTTCACATCTCTCAGGACACATGGAACACCATATCCGTATATAAATCACTGCATATCAGAATATGCATTCTGACACTTCTGGCAAAATTTAGCTTACATAGACATTACTGGAAGTCACGAAAGACTTCAAGCAAAATTAGGAAATAAACGTCACTGGTACAATGCTTACTATGATGCAGAAGCTGAGGATTTAAACTTAATAAGCCAAAAATTAATTTGAAATGTTAGTGGTCTTGTAGAGATGTTTTGTGTTTAACAAACTGCATGAAGATTAATTTTGATAGTAGATGTCCTTCTGGCCAAAAAAAAAGACATCTGAGAGTATTCGAGTATTCTCTTTTAAAAATTGTTATTTTAGTTATTATTGCTTCTTAGATTTGTTCTAGCTTGTGACTAATTTAAAAATTATTTTAATGAAATTTTGGTTATATACAGTTCAGGTTGATATATGAAAAACTCATTGTGATTGAACTCTAATCTCCATATATTATTTAGTAAAAATCTGAATGGCTCCAGATATTGAGGTAGGCTTTTATTCTCAGAGACTGGACATTTTTTATAGGAATAACGTCATAGTGGACCTGTCTGCCACTGACATTATTTACTTGAGAATTAATAGGACGTAGCAGCTCACAGGACTGAAAGAACATAAATCTTATTAACCTGCTGGCCTTGATTCAGCCTTGCCCCCACGTAGAAGCAAGTCAGCTACTAATTCTACTTGGCCAGACAGGAACATCGAGCAAGGTCTCCCCTCCCTTTGGCTGCCAGGAAGTTAATGCCTCTTGCAAATAATTTGTTACCCCATCAGTACAGATCCCCTGCTCCAAGCTTCCTTGCCTCTGATTCCCTTGGGTGCCCTGTTAATCTATAAAAATATCTCTTAAGAAGAACTTTTTGGCTTTACAAGCACAGAATTCTTTCCTTTTGTTGCCTGCTAGGGATTCATAGAATCATGGAATGGCTAG
>VZTO01010600.1:6288-39145 GCA_013400615.1 Syrrhaptes paradoxus
ATTAAGCTTTTCTATGTAATATCACATAGTGGAAAAGTGACACACAACTTGCGACTTTGCAATACAAGGTAAAAATTGAAATCAGTGGTTAAACCTCCTTTGACTTTAAGAGGCTGAGAATTCATCCAGGTTTTGTTTTCCTTCCTCAGGCCACAAAAGGAACGAGTTGCTGTTTCTCTTTCATTTATGCTAATAAAGAACAGGGAGCTATTTTTATTTTCTCTTTATTACTGCTTTAAAAAAAAAAAAGGAATCCTCATTTTAAAACAAGTTTTAACAAGTACGTTACAGTCTGCACACATAATGCGTTGGGTGGAGTAAAAGCCCTCAGAAACACAGTGCACAGAGCCAATAATGGACTTGTCGCCAACACCCTGCGATTTCATGACTGCTGGAACAAAAACAAATGCCACGTTCAGTTCATTGCAAAGAAAAGGATTCATTAACTTGATGTGGCTTTTTACTTGACCTGCATTAGGTGAGCAGAATAAAATTTCATTTTATGAGGTTCAAAATGATCAGCTGCAAGCCTACAGGAATTGTGATGAAACAACCAAGTTAAATGACTAACTCTGTTTAATTCTAACGATTACTGGACATGTAGGTCCATGAATTTTTAGCTGTGAGGCTGTTGCTTTCCTTCCTGCAATAAGGTAACAGACAAACTAGACACAAATGTCTTTCTGTAAACTGATGTAAAATAAAACATAAATTCCTGTCAAAGACAGAAATATCAATCCTGAAGACATGATGATATGAGTGCAGACATTAAGCTAATCTTTTTAGAATAATAACAATTTGATTTCATTGACATTTAATTAGTGATTTTCCCCAAGAAAACCTCACAGTTATCAGTCAAAAATCAGATGTCCACAGTATCAGTAATCGTTACTGTCAGAGGAAAAAAAAAATAAAAAAGCTGCCTTTTAACAGCTAAATAACATTCACTCCTGGTCATGATGTTAAAGCACTGGGTGAACCTAAATCTGCCAAACTTCCTAGCTTAGCTGTCCCAGCAAAGGGGGGGGTGGGGGGGGATCTGATATGGGGTATTGGGGGATTGGTGCAAGGGAATTAAATAGTCTAATTCCACATTATGGTAATGGCTATTACATAAATACATGTATGAGAAAACAGCAGTTATTTAGCTTTAAAAAGTCTTAGTTCCTTGCCTTCTGCTGGACATACCACTCCCCACCCCCACAAAAAAAAAAATGTTCAAGAAAACCAAGACAGACATTAAACAAGTGTGAAAACTGGCAATCGAGAAAACAAAATTGTGAGCAGTTTTCAGCAATGCAGTTTAGTGAACCTCAGCTCCTAACTGGTAGAGATTAAAGCTGAATTCTATTTTAGCATTTGCAGCAATAAGCCCCAGAGGGATAATATCTTATTCTAGAAGGGCCTAGCTCCCTTTTATTTTCTACCCCTATGAATTTGCTGCTGAAATATCACCCATTTTAACCAACAGCATCATAAATGAAGCCACTGTTAGTTTCTTTGTACAGTTCCAAAATATTAACACTTGAACAACACCTCACTGGTTTCTCTATTCCCTCTGCTAAAACTTGGAAGTAAACATAAGTGTATTTATATCAGCACTATAATCCTCTTACAGAATGACAGCCCTTGAACATTTTGAACATTATTCCTGATATGATATCAAGCTACATCACCATTCAGCTTAGTAACTGCCAGAACCATGCTTGAGAAAAGTTAAAATAAATACTCCATCTCTAATCTTGTTTCACTTTATATGTTTCAATATTTTGCTTTCCCTACAGGCAACACAGATTAACACTCATAAGTGAAAGAGAAAATAGAAATAATTATTTTGTGAAGTTTTCTAAGCAGCAAAGTACTCATCAGCAGGAAAATTCCATCCTGCACACTTCCTTCCCATTTCAAGGTTCTGATTGCTGCATACACATTTTATAAGTCACAAAAATGTACCTCAGAACAATTGTTCCAAAGTTCTTAGTTTCCAAACTTAACAGTAGCCTCCTTGTATCAAAAGGTAGGGAAGACTTTCTTCCACATTCTTTATTCAAGAGGTAAATAGTAGCAATAATTCCTTCTTGCTGCTTTGCATCTAGTTTTAAAGTATTCCTTTTAATTTTTAAGGGCTGTATAACCTAAGCAATGAATCCCATTAATCACTACTGAATGATTTAACCCAGCCATTAAGTTCCAGATGCCCCTCAGTGCTACAGAAATGCTAATTCCTTCCAAGCTTTACCTCTTTTTGCAGTTGAAACACTAATTTTCCACGTTGGTGGAGACAGGATTTTACTCCTTGCGTGGGGCCTCCTGCCCATCATTTTTATGCCTGAGCAGCAGCACAGTGCTAGTTCCGTTCCACGGTTTAATCAGACACCTTTTAATTAAACCTGTTTGTTATATACATCCTCTCTCCTACATTCTGCTGCTACAGAACCATAGTCCCAAACTCTACCCTCTCCAGTGACAACTCCTGGATTGGGTAGCAAAAAGTCAAATAATTTGTTACTACCCTTACCTTGTTTTCTTGTCTCCTTGTTTCCTCACACTAGTTAATTTTATTTTTTTTCCCTTTATCACCTCCTACCATTAAATACTTTGACTGTGAAGTATCTGTCAACTTCTGTACCTAGGGCATCAGCTATATTCCAAAACCAGAAAGTTGCACAGACAAGAGTTGTTCTGCAAGTAGGAGGTGAGGGGAAAACATTCCGAATTTGCAAATCCCAGTTCTGAACCTGCCTAGCATCCAAGAGATCTCCCAGCACAAAGTTAGAACAAGTGCCAAGTTCAATACTAGGTGCCAAAAGGTTTTGATAGAAGAAAAAGATGAAAAAGAATAGTGACATTACTGAACATTTGATACAAAAAAAAAAAAAAATCTGTATTTTATGACCCTGTATTATCCATTCATCACATAAATACAGGCACAATGTATTTCTGGATTTGGGGGCTGCTATTCTTATCTTGGGCTTACATACTTGGGCTTCTTTAGCCAACAGGAGATGTCTAGGTTGAAAAGTCTGCTTTTGACCGACATCAGTAAAACGTATGACAAAAGTGACAAGCTGAGAAGATTCTAAAAGAATACATACTCAAACACATTTTGTATTGGCTTCTCACTGTCCACAGAGATATAGATGCACATGCAAATTCAAAGGTATACAGCCTTTTTTAGTTAACTGGCTCTTGAGGAAACATTCACTACAATCTCAGTTTTCTGATGGGCTAAGTACTCACAATGATCTACAAACATTTGCAACTGAAGAAGTCAAACACTTTATGAAATTTAATTTAAACACTAAAATCAAGAGTTTCAAAAGGCACTACTGATCTAAAGTGGCTCCAAATTTAGGATGTAGGTTTCCAGCTTCAACAACTCTCAACCTCCTAGATCACAATAATCTGAGTTTCAGTGTTTACTCACAATCAAGACACTCTTTGAAGCATGTTGTCCTGAGTTAAGCTGAGACAAAGTTAACTTTCTCCATAACAGAGAGCAAGAGGCTGTGTTTTGGATTTGTGCTCAGAAGAAAGCTGATAAAAAGTGATGTTTACGCACCTGACAAGGTCTTTCAGCTTCTCTGGCTGTCCGCAAACAGGAGAATCTGGGAGGGAGCACAGCCCCAGTTACCAGCCCAGGATTTGATCTTAGGTTCAGGACTGAGACCCAAAGTGGACAATAATCTATTCCAGAACATACACGTCATGCCCAGTATATAGGTGAGGACCCTCCAGAAGATCGTCCCTTTTGGTTCTGGATCTCTTTTACTCCGGGCCATCTTGTTCCAGGTGGTCACTCTCCCAAGGCCTTCCCCCCACCCCAGTCAGCTCTCGGTCTGGGACACTCAGACTGTTATCTCTGTTATGCGAGTGTGGTTTTGGGACTCTCCCTGCTCCAGAATCGTTAACCCGGAACAGGCTGAGCCTTGCTCATCATGTGGGGGGGGCAGTATCACTGTGTATCACTCATTTGTATATATAGTATTATTTTCAATATTATTGTAGTTTAGTTATTAAATTGTCCTTATCTCAACCCATGAGTCTTTTTTCCCTTTACCACTGTAATTCTCTCCCCTATCCTCAGGTGGGGGGGGTGGGAATTAGACCCCAGCCAAGGGCAAACCCATCACACACGTCCATGCGGTCACTATCAAAACCCCACTTCTTTCTCCCTTTACCTACTTCCGAAAGAAGGTGAAGCTCATCCAGTGCACATCTTCAGGCCTACATCATACGTTTGGACACATATTCTAATTTCTAAGATAAGAAACTATTAATGTCTATTATGCTGATGTAGAAGCAAATAGTAAAATTCAAGTCTTCTACATATGAATTTAAAACCATGAACTGCTTTACATGTGTAATCTTCAATGTAAAGGCAGTTAAGCAATTAGATAAGAGGCAATATAACTAAGCCAGAATGTAAAATAAATATCCTGCCTTGGGATATGCAAATTTCAGAATGTTCAAAAATTCTAGCCAAGCAAGTTTTAATGCAATACTAGCATGACACAGTTTAAAGAAATCACAGTTCTGATTTATGTACAAGACAGTCAAAGGAGCAGAAAACAAAGGCTACACCACTGAGTACCATCAAAAGCATACAAACTGTATCTCTCATGTGGCTGTCACAGATGACTTGAGATTTCATTGGTTGGAAACCAACCCTTGCTATACACTGCACTCCACATCTGAGAAGATAGGTTCTTCCAAAACTGAGCTCATCCAACTGCTAATTCACTATGCAAGATTAAGAAAATAAAATATTAAGATTTGAAATCCAGAGCTCAGCACAGGCTTGTTAGCTTTACAGATCTTTAATCTACAGTAAAGATGTTCATATTATTTTAAGTCTTCACTACATAAGCATTAGACTTAAGATAATACAACACCATATTGAGACAATATTTGCCAACAGGAAAGGGCAGCTTGAATAATTTTGCAGATCTGGCTATGCATTTCTTCAAAGAAACTATATGTATTTGAGGACTGCAGTAATCCATAAAATATGCTTGTTTTCTGATTAAAAAATATTCATAACATTTAAATAATATCACATTCAACTAGCCATTTTTGGTCCAAACTGAATTTATAGGAAGCTATATTTAAATTAAATGCTCTATTTAACTTACAGTGATTTACTTAAATGGAAACACATACAGACATTTAGCATAGTACAGAAAGCTCTATGCACCTTTACAGGTGTCAAGTCTGGTGGCAGAAAACAAGTGAATAGGAGTACGTTGTGGAATTTGCCTCTACCACCAGTCAACAAAATATAGAGGTACTCTCCCTTTTTTAGATATAGAATCCAATTGTTTGTTACAGAATTTCTTTGAAAGCCAAGAACAAAAGAAATCTTCAGCAGCATGTTTACTATTTTGTGAAAGTATATATGTTAATGCAAGCATAATATATATGTCAGCATTCTGACTGATAAGGTAAATACCCAAGATGTATTTATATAAAAAATCATGTTTTTATGCACTGGCTGTATAGGGTTTATATTAAAAAGTTCCTTAAGATAAAAACCAAACATGTTAATAATGAGGTTGAAGACAACATAACAGAAATGCCATTGCTGTTATCAAAATCCATGTACTGAACATCTGTATCAGAAGGTAAAGTGCACGCCCCAGTTACACCTTCAGGGCCTTCACTCCCCCTGCATCAACACATTGACAATTTCACTACAAGCTAGATGGAAAAGTGCTCAAGTTCTGTGTAGCACTTCAGATAATGGCACTGAAAGCAACCAAGTAAGCTTGAGGACCTGAAATGCAGTTTTCACAAAGATGCAAAGCTGCTTTTTAAACTTCTAAAACACATGAATCTTTAGTTAGATCTACAAGCAAATCTGCTGAGTAACAGCAGATCCTCTTTCCTGATTTTAAAAGTTTCTGTTTCTGGAAAGCAAAATTAACATTACTTCCCACTAGGAGAAAAAAAAAAACAAAAAACAAACAAACAAAAAAAGAGATAGCAGGTGGTTTTCTATTCCCTTTCTCAGCACAGAGTTCACCTCCTTTTGGTAAGGCCACCTCCAGAAAAGAGAAAGGATTCTCTGTTCAGAGGTGTGAACAGAGTTTTCTGCATCTTCCCCTTAACTGCAGCCACTCAGCCTACAAGCAGGCTCTAAATAAAGGACTGCCTGCCACCATTCACAAATCACATTACCATCAATTTATCTATTTTGTTTAAATCAGTCATACACAGACACACAAGTTTTGGTCAGAAACTTCCTTAAATTTCAGAACAAGAGAGGCATGGAAATCTCCTCTCTCTCTACAAATCTCAGAGAGCCCAGAATAGTTCTCAGTATTTGACAGTATCTAACTTGATTAGTTGTTCATATACTCCCTTCACTTTCCCACTAAAAATAGTTTCATCATTTTATTTTCAAAAGACATGCAAAAAAATAGAATATACTTTCCTTAAGCCTTTATTAATTGTTTTATTGAAGTGTAGGACACTTCCACTACTACTTATACCTGAAATGGATACTTCAGGAAAGTTAAGTGAAAATAAATACTCATCTGCCTCTCCCTCTGGCTAACTCTGTGCTGTTGTTTTAACACCAATTAAAACATATACATTCCTGGTCTCATTCATACCTCTTAATAAATGTTCCAGAACGATATCTTATCATTTTTGTGGGTAAATACACAATTTTTCTAATTAAATCATTGTGTCAACTAATAAAGGAATTCTGTCATCCAGAATGAAAATCGCCACCATCATATTTCAAAAAACCTTACTATCATCTTCAGGGAAAGGTAACTTACAGTGCTTGGCCTAAGCCTTTCAGTATTCTGATTATTAGCTTAGCTCTTTAAAAAACAAAACCCAAAAAATGTAATACAACAACAGAATAACAGAACTCTGCAGATCTGACTGAAAACATTACCAGTTTTCCAGCTGCTCCTGTTTTTCACCTGTTGAGATTCCCCATAGTACCAAGTCTCAATTGTGCGAGTTCAATGCAGCTGGCTGTCACCTATGGCCCATGTCTGCAGACCAAAATATTTGTTCACGTAAGACATTTTCTTTCTTCACATAAAATGCCCTTCTACCCACACCAATTCAGTGCTGACTTAGAGATGACACAATAATCGGCCAAGAGGCATCAGCATGTGTGTGAAACACGCTATTATAGTCAAACACCAGTACTAGGACATACATAGATAATCCTAAAGAAGATAAGAAGAGAAGATATAAACTAGTAAATTACCTGCCCTTAAAGGCACCTCTAACTTTCAAGATACTTAAGAAGAGTATTTCTTTGTAGCTCTACTCTCACCTCTTGGTCAAGCTTCTAGTCACTAACAGGAAAATGCTCTTATTTCCCCTGTTTACACAATTTATTGGACTTAAAATACACCTCAGTCACTACTTCAGTTATTTCACTGTTTACTTTACAATTTCATGAAGAGGCACTCAGGTGAAAAGTTAAGGAAGGTTATCGCCACCGAATGAGATTATATAGCAGAATACACCAATAAAATGTGTCAGGACCTCAGCATATAAAATTCTTAAGTGCTCTTTAGTTTGCTTGGAAGGAGCAAGGTTCCTACTCACTTCCTGACCGCAAAATAACCTCAAAATATTAAAAACTATTGACAACAGAAAGCCTCATTCCTAGCCATTCAAGTACACAAAGAAACCCAACAAATTTGCAACAAAAACTTACACATCTGCAATGCTGATCTTCACTATGAAAGAGAAATATTTTGTAGAAGAATCTAGAGCAGATACCATGACACCAAGCCAAGGGACCGTTATTCACACAATACATTTAATGATGACAAAAATAATAAATTGTAAAAGCTGCTTAAGTGACTGGACTTGCTAGCCCCAGCATACCATTAAATTAATTAGACCAAGCTATCCCCTAATGAGACATAATATTACACTCATTTGGGATTGTGAAACAAAACTCTTTCAGTTATTTAGGAAAATTAAGTGCCAAACCAAAAACAGTATTATTTGAGAGCAAGAGAATAGGTTCTCAGATTCTTACACACATCAGTAGACTGACTGCAATGTCTAAAGATAGTATTTTCCTTTCTCTACTTGTTATGAAAACAAAATTGGTTTTGATACTCCATTAGACCTCTTTGGCTGTCACTTCCAAAACATTCTATATTAAAACATCATTTGGCATGCATATCACATGTTAATATTTGAACTTAAGAAGCATTTTTACCCAAGTGTCACCTGCTTCTGATAATATTTGTAAGGGCCCATCTGTCTTTGTAGATTCAGTCAGAACCTTTAGCCTGTAGACTTTCGGCAGGAGATTCAGAGCATCCTTTGCACATACTTATGCTTTCTAATACAATCTTATGGCTGGTACAGAGTAATCCTCCAAAGTTCAGTACCCTGAACATTATGAATGATCCCTGCTAAGGAAAATGCTGTGTTGCTGCAGGACAATGGCGTGGGACTACATGACATAGCAGCAAGAAAACATTTGACAACCAACACTGACTGAGGTGAACAAAGTCAGCTTGAGTGTTCTTCTGTTTTAAACAGGTATCCAAATTAATCACTAACCTATATGAAAAAGTGACTCCTTCTAGCTGAAAGGTAACAAAAACCACACTAATACAAACAGAAAAAAAAAAAACAAAACCCACACTCCAAGTTTGATCTCCACAGATATTATCAGTACTCACAGGGTAAGCGGTTTTGAATCAAACACCTGGACACTTTTGATAGAATATTCTACTTTTGATGGAATATTCTCTATTTCACAGCATGTGGTTATTTCTTTTCTAGTTGGAAGTCCTTAAACACAATACAAGCACGCCCAGCTTCTTCAACTGTAACTAGCTGACTAGATCTTTCTTAAATGTTCTTACAGTGAAATTACTTACAACAGTACAGAATGCATTAGGAGTAGGTGAAAAACACCTGTGTTTTATGCTTTCTTGGGTGATCTATTTACATACCAGATTATACACTTAGACAATTATAATCCTTTTAATTACTGTGTAATATTTTAAAAATCTCTCTTTTATTACTATTAGACAGCAAATACGGAAGAGGAGCAAAAATATTCCCTGAATACTGTAATACCACTTAATGAAGGGAAACTTCCCTCTATAAGTACAAACTTACGAAGCAAACAGACAAAATGTATGAAAGAAACAGCTGATTTATTTACTCCAATAGGCAGGCTAGCCAACTGGTAATGACTTCAGGGACACTCCATGGACATCCCTTAAGCTATTAACCATCAGAAGATAACTCTCCCATGAAGCAATACAAGAGACAATTTTGCCCTCCACTGGCTAGAAGTATCACTGGAAACCATGCCTGCCTTGCTGCCATCAGAGCTGCCTATTTTATACAGCATGAAAAGCCCTCTTGAGCAAATTACCAATCCCATTTGAAGTACAGTAATTAGTACAGGATATCCTGACAAGAAAGGGGGAAAACATGTTGGGCAGGTGAGAATCAGCAGTGCAATGAAATACCTCATAGAAATATAAAGATTTCTGTAGGGGGTCAGAAAAATCAAACTAACATATGTAGGCTTAAGAATTGCTAGAATAGTGAACACACATGCAGAAAACCAAAACCCTTACACTCTTATTCCCAACAAAAGCGTTCTGCACGTTAGTCTCCAGCTACCTGAAAGTCTTATTTTCCAAACATATTTAATTTGATGCTGTTGTTTCTTGGAGGGTAGAGAGATGAAGACTCTATGGATTATGAGGGAGACTGCCTCAAAATGGAGGAAAAAGGGCAGAATGCAGCTAAATACTCAAGAAAACAAGGACACCAGAGAAGTACCCCTTAAAGCCATTTTTATTCTTATCTTTATGCAAAGAAACACTGAAATTACACTGGGAGAATAAGGGAGGAAAGCTGCTATATTCCAACTTTCAAAATTATTCAGATTTAAATTTATGCAACATTAACCACAGGCTTAGATGAAAGAAGGTACTTCACAGGATTGCACAGAGGCAACACCACGGTAAAAATCAGGGTTTTTAAATTCTAAGTGGTTTACCAATTACTGTTTTAACAAACAGTAACCCCCTTATCTTTCTATTAATATTTTCTTCCTCCTCAGCCCCCAATTATTTCCCACCTCTCAACAGAAGTTTCTAACATCCCATTTAGAGCATGGCCACACAAAACAGTATCGGGTGCAAGTGAGGGAAGTGAAAACCTTCAGTGGAGAAGAGAGGAAAAGATCAATCAACTTGCAAGCAGATCAGCTGTCAGTAGAACTCAAAGGATTTCAGTGTGGAAACTGCTATAGATGACTCCTGTCCTTCCTTCTGCACTGCAGCCATCTGCCCTCAAACTTCATCCTGCCAAAAGTTTCTGGTATCTCCATTGTTCTAGACACAAGACAGACTATTTGACCACACTCTAGCTGAGGGGAAAAAAAAACCCCTCTGGTGAGGGAATTGGAACAAAGTTACTCTCTGGTGTTTGTCTCTATCCCTGTTTCTGACTTTGTTTACACGACAAAATTAAAAACCTCCATAAAAATTCAAGGCTTTTCTTTTTTTCCTGTCCAACAACTCAGCTGCAATCAACATTATTAAAGAGAACATCCCCATCCTGAGGGGAAAATAAAGAAATAAAACTTAAATCCATCCTACTCTTTTGAGCATTTATGTGAGAGAGATGAGAGAATAAAAAATAAGTTTCTTAACTTGGAATAAAAGATACCCCAGTACAACACTGAGTTACAGAGTGCGCTGTCTACAAAGTCAACTTTTCCATGGTGGGGATGATGGGCGTGAAAGACTTACAAAGGGCAAATTGGTGAAATGGCTCTTCCCCCATTCCAATTGTTTCTTCCATTAGATAAAGAAGGCAATACAGAGAAAAGCAAATGAAAGATGGCATGACTGACACGGTCAAAAGTGAACAGGGTTAGACTTACTCTTCTTTAAAAGAGAGAGATGCAAAGCTTTCCATATTCAAAGCCACAAGAAGTAAACCTAATACCTAACAGCAAAAAATGTAACAGTTAAATTTATTATATAATCTAGAAACAGACGTAAGTTATCACATTTCGTGCCATAATTAAGACTTAACGCTTCAGGCAGTGTACTTAAGTCTTTCAAAAACTTCATTCATTCATTTACTGACCAGGTGTCTCATGCTACCAGAACTTTAATGACTCAAAGGGGTCCTCTGCAAACTTACAAAAATCATTTAGAGTAGAAAAGTTAGCACCACATCTAACCTTGACGGTAACACAAGACTCTACTGAATTTACTCATAGCTTAACGTATGACAAAAGGAGCTGCTGCGAACGGGAAGGAACATTGCAGACAGACAAATCCGGCCTCCAGAGAGCAACAGGAAGCTGATGCCGAAACAAAAAACCAAAACATCAAGCGCGTTCAGGCCGGCTCCGGTCCACACAAGCAGCCCCGTGGTACCCGGGGTGGCGGGCTGGGCTCGCCCCCGCGTCCCGGAGGAATGCGCACCCGTCCCGAAGCCGTTGCGGGCAGGGCAGCCCTTTATCGCATTCCTCGACACCACGATTTGATAGAGTGCTTACACAGAGCAAAAGCTGCTATCAGCAATACCCTATTAGCACGACCCTATCTTTAATCTTACAGGGACGATAAGACGCCCCAACACGCATAAGCCCCGCGCAAACAGTGACTAATGACCATTAATCCCCCCTATCGCCCCAGCGATCTCTCTCGCTCCCATTTATCACGCTGGCGCTTCTCTTCACACACGTGGGTAAACTTTAACCGCCAAGGTGAAGCTAAACCTCCGCTCCCCAAGTCTCTCCCCACCTCTCTCCCCCTCCGACCCCCGCCAGGGCGGGGTCAACGCCTTCACGCGTGGGCCCGCGTCCCGGGCTGCCCCCGCGAAGCCCCTGGCCCCGCGGCCCCGCAGCTGGAAGGGGTGGAACGGCCGTTAAGGGACCGCCCGGGGGAGGGGGCGCAGTACCTGCGGCCTCTCCCTTGCCACGCTATCCGTGGGGAGCCTCAGCCCACCACCTCCCGCGGGAGGACGGGATCACTTCCCGCCGTCCCCTCACCGCCGGGGCTTATCACTAGCCGTGGTGACACCAAACGCCCCCCAGGACCCCGCCACCGTTGCTGCCGGCGGGGGGGAAGGGGCGGCGTGACCGCCCACAACCCTGGGGCCGCACAACACCCCCCCTACCTCCGCCTCCCCGCGACCCGGGCCCCGCGCCCAGCCCGGGGCAGCCCCCGCCCGCGGCGGGGCCACGGCCGGCGGCCGCTCCTGACACCGCACCCGGGGCAAACGTAGTCTGGGAGGCGGCGGGGTGGAAATTAAGCTTCGTTTCCTAGGAAAAGAGGGGGGCGGCGATGAGGCGCATCTCCCCCCTCTCCCCGCCGCGGGCTCGTACCGGACTGGCCGAGGCGTGGTGGTTACCTGAGGTGAGACATATGAATCCGAAGAGGTAAAAGTGAGCAAACTCCGCGATCATTGTCCTCGGGTGGCGCCTGCAAGCAGTCTCATGCCAGAAGAGCGGGGGTAAGAAACGAAGAGCCCCCAGTTGTAATTCCACAGAAGCTTAACGTAAGCGAGGTTTCCCTAATCTCGCCGGACTCCCAGGTCGAGCCTCCTCCGGGCAGGGCGCTGTCAGATTCGCGGGGCTCCAGCAGCAGCACGCCAGCTCCGGCCGGCCTCCCCTCTCCTGGCCCGGGCTTTCCTCAGCGGCGCCTTGACACTTCCCAGGACCATCCAAAGCGACAGAAGAAAACAAAAGATCCTCGAGCTCCCGCAGCTGAGAATCCGCCGCCTCCCGATCACAAGTTGCTTGCTCCGCCGGAGACTTTGTTTCGGACGCCAGGGACGAGCCCGTAACGGGACGCAGCCGGGACGGGTACAGACCGGCCACCGCCGCCCTCCGCGGAGACAAGCGGCGGGCAGCGAAGCGCTCTCTGCTAAGTGCCCCGCCAAGTCACTGGGCAGCGGGCGAAGAGCGGCGGCGGGCAGAGCGCGGCGGCGGAGCGGCGGCAGCCCCCGCTCCCATCACGGGGGAAGGAGGCGGGCGCGTCGGGGGGCTGCGGCGGAGCCCGGCCGCAGTCAGGCGGGGCGGCGGGCAGGGGAGCCCCGGCGGCAGACCCTCGCCCTGCCTAGCATCGCAGCCGCCCCCTGCACGCGGGAATCCTAAACTCGTCCCCCTCCCCAGCGCCGGAGTAGGGCACAAGCGGGGCGAGGAAAGAAAGAAAGAAAGAAAGGAAAAAGAGAGGGCGAGCAAAACTTCCCCGGGCCAACGCCCCCAGCCAGCCGCCCACCAGCCCGCTCTCGGTGCAGTAGCAGCAGAGGGAGGAGGAGGAGAAGGAGGAGGAGCGGCTCTTCGCTTTCCCCCGCCGCCGGGGCAGGGGTGCACGACTCAGATGGGACCGAGCCCACCGCGCCTGAACTTTCTGATGTTACTTCGAACCGCTCGCGGCCGCTGTGGCTTTCCCTTTCCTTCCCCCTCCCGGCCGCCGCCGCCGCCGCCTCCTCCTTCTCCTCCCCGCGTTGCTGCCACAGCCGCGGCAGGTCTCGTGCCGCCTCCGGACACCTTAAAGGAGCCGCACCTATACGGCCCCCGCACGCCCGGCGTGGCGCAGCCCAGCCCAGCCCGGCCCGCCCCGCGCGACGCCGGCACCGCCTCCCGGACCCTCCCCCACCCCCCGGCCGCCGCCGAAGGTAACGCGGGGGCGGTTCCCGGCCCCCTCCGCCTCCGTCCCGTGGCACAGGACAGCACCCGCTTCCCCACCCCCGCCTCCGCGCTGAGCCGGGGGAGCATCAGTCACAGTAAAAATACAGATTTCGCCCCCCTGAAAACAAGCAAAGAAATAAAAAACCCAAGTCGGGTCTTTGGAACCCCAAGCCCCATTCCCCAGATGGGAAATGGCATGACGGGCGTTGAGGCCTCCCTCGAGGTTCTTGACCGCTGGGGCCACTGTCACCGAGCACTGCAGCACCCTTTGGCATCCGCTCGCCACTACGGCACGAGCAGTCCAGGCCCATGGCGGGTGGGGCAGCAGCATGCCTTTCTGCTCGTGCCTTTTCCCTCACGGCTTTCTTATTTTCCTTACCTCTGCTCTAGTGATCAGTGGCACTCGCAGGCGGCATTGCAGGCCCCAGTATGGCGTTGTCCAGCATTCCCAGCGGAGCATGGAGACTGCGGTTTGCCGGATGATCCCTGGTGCCTGTGACCTGGCCACACTCTGGTCGTGGGCCAGACCAATACGGGACAAGTGTCCTCAAATCCATGCTCCTTTGGCTAGGCACAAGGACAGACACTATGCGGAGATACCCAGGTGGCTCTTCATCCGCTCCACGTGGTTATGTTAGCTTTACCTTGTGCCACGAGAGGTAGTGGCGGGGCTAGAAAGCTTAATGCTGTAGGTGGAAAGGGTCAATGGTCCTGGAAGAAAGACTGCTGCCAGGCAAGCAGATATAGGGCAGAGCTACTGCTCACAGCAAAGCTCCAGCTATTCCTAGGTTTGACTCATTAGATTATGAGGATTGAATGAGATGTAAAAAAGAAATTAAATTTCCAGGAAGCATGTTGAATATATTAACCCCATTGCAAGCGAGCCTTTTCTTGCAGTGCGATCATAAAACTCTAGAGAAAGAACCTCACTTTGCTTCCTGTGGTAGGATTTATACGTGCCCCACGTTGTTATCAGCCAAAGTTTGGATGCTCTCAGCCACCATCAATCGAATCACACTCATGCTGGCATGCCACGATGTTTGCCCCATTTTGCTTCCATCAGGGTGGTATAGGGCCAACTCTGACTAAAAGTCCAACAACAGAAAGGTCCTGTGGGTTACATTGGATCTATTTTAGTCCACTTTTATGAGATCGGTAAAGACAAATTTTCAATAATGTAGAGCAAAACTGGCTTACATAGGAAAAGGATGTTTGTAAGTGTATATATAGGTCAGCAGCAGCCAGACTGGCAAGATTTTCCACTAAAACTGATAAGAATAAACAGAGCATTGGAAGACTCAAAAGTTAGAAAAAGGATCTACTGCCTTAACACCAATTTTTAGAGAGAAAAAGAAATTAGTGCCCTACTTCAAACACATTTAGAAAACAATCATAACTATGAAATCAGTAACACTAAATACTTTTGGATATGACTGGATTTCTTCAAGCCCTATCTAGCCAACAATTTCTGTTCAGTGAAATGAAATGAAACCTCATGCCATCATTCTGCACTTTATGGAAGAAAACTGTGTTAGCACCTCCAGAATTGAAACACACTACAAAAACAGTGAAGAGGTAATCCTTGAACCCTACTGAGAAGTTTGAGATTTCAATAAATTAGGTTAGGGGTTGTTGGTTTTTTTAATTAAATAAACCGTAGTCACATGCAGGGCTGAAAATGAGCCTCAAGAGTTCATTTATTTCACCTCCATGTTCTGAGATAGGGCCAAATATAAGTAGGCTACTACCAGAAAGTACTTTCTAATTCCATTATTATGCGGTTCTAGTGACTGGAATTTCATATTCATATTCTCTTTAGGTAACCTGTTCCAGTCACTATACAGTCAGATTTTTTATTTATTTTTTTTTAAAGTGTAGTCTAAACAGTCTCCAGGAAGGAAAGAAAATATACCACCACCATCGAGAACATTCTGAAGGTGTATTTTTTATTCCTTTTATAGTATCAATACTTGACAGACTCATATTGTACCAAATTACATATTTTGATTGATTGCTCCTGTTAAAAAATCAAAACCACAAATCTACAAGTAGGTCACTCTATAGGGAATAAATTAGTTTACATATTCTGTGAATGTACATAAATACACATGTTTTATATATACATGTACTTATTTACTTGTCAAGGGTCATTTTTATGTATCCCTGGTTTTATATGAGGTTGTCAATAGTCCCTGTAATCTTTAATTGTAAAAATGTAATTTTTAAAGCATTTCTATGACTTATGTTTCATCTCGTAACATAAATAAATCCATTTATTTGTAACTCTCAACAAGCGTATACAATATGGCGAGAAGGTAAATTAAACATTTAGCTACTTCCCAGAGTGTTTTCTCTACTCAAGATGAATCTGTTTCCTGTACATTAGTGAAACAGTAGGTTTCTAGATTCACACACTCTTTTGCTTAGGTCATTCAAAAAAAGGGCCAGTAAAATTTTATGCTGTGTTGTTGAAGTTGTATGTGTGCCGAATGTTGATTTTCTAATTTCACATTTCAGATACAGAGATATTCTGAACAGAGAAGTAGATTAAAGGTCTGAAACTGAATGACCTTACCATATAATCATAAGGTGAGCATAAGTAAAACAGTTTAAAGCTTTTGTGCCACAGTTATCCCATCTTTAACAGGCATCTAAGGCTGTTTCTCTCACTATGAAGAAATCTTTATCCTTTGAGAAGTACAGCTTCATTCTGCTTTAGGTACCGATAGTGAAAGTACACTGGATCTTCAAAGACTTGTTCAATTTGTACTGTCTCGGATACTTCATAATATAATGTTTAGCTGTTTTCTTATTTCAGAAAAAATACCAGGAGTGGATATCTACTGCTCTGATTATCTTTTTTCTTAAATTCATTTAGATTGTAATAATATATAATAGCTGCACAGCTGACTGAATCTCTTCAAATTGTAAGCCTACAGAAACTCATCAGAATATGTTATAAGTAATTGACATTGTCTTTAATTCTGCAGATGTTCTTACAAAATGTGTGCTATTCAAGCAACCTTATTGTGCTTGGTACTAAGACATATATACATATATATGAGACACACACACACATATATATGTCAGAAAATGTTTCTAGGAAAATAAATATGTCTTTAACCTCTTCAGATCTGGGGAACAATTCTATGCGTATTAAAATGCAGATGTACTTGCTGTGTTAATTCTGGAATATGTGAAATATGAATGCCTGAAAAATAATCAGATAAGATAAAGTAAATTTGGTGGCATCTGAAAAGGAGAAGACAAAAATGTAATAAAACTATATTCCACCCTAAATTATATCAATGAATAATATTGACTCCAAAAAGCACAGGAAAAAAAGGCCTACTTCCAGTGACACAAAGACCTGTTTTTAAGTGACTTTTAAAACTACAGAAAATACAGTAATGTATACATTTGATTGTACAATAACATATATCTACTGCATTCATCAAAGCAAAATATTAGTTCTAATTCCCAGCATTTATTTTTTTAATTTACATTTCATACAGTACTGAATGCACAGCAGTTGAAGGACTGAATTTCTAATTTGGTGCTTATCTTCTTATAAATCTAATTCCTGTCCTCCCCCTACCATTTTTCAGACTTATACAAACATGTAATTTTTGAGGAGATAGGACTACTCCTATGAACAAAATTACTTATGCTGCTTGTGTTTGTGGCACAGGGACTCTGTTTGGGAAACCTCCAAGAGAAAGATAAGGTTCTACAGAACTGGTAGTTGTGATTCAGCAGATGGCACTCTTCCCTCGAAGTGACTGAAATCAGTGCTGCCTCTGATACCAGGGACAATGTGCTTTTAGAGGTTATTTATTTCATGTTACCCAGAAGAACCCGCATTTCTGTAAGTACTAAAGATCCCAGGGTATTCTCTCTAAAGGCTGAGATATGCACATGATGTCTTGCATGTGCTTTGGGGGCAACTGCACACTCTCTCCGCAAACCTTTTCGAACTTCAAATGACTCCTACCTTCCTAATCTTAAAACTACTGTGTAGCCTTCTGGTTATCTCCAGGAGCTGGCTGCCAGAAATACCTGTGTGTGTGTGAGTGTATTATATGATCACACGTGCACATGTCTGCATATGTGCACAGAGTTGATCATTCTGAGTGTTCCAAGGCTGGCAGCAAGGATGACTAAATCAGTAACATTATTCTATATGCTACAAGTAAGCTTCCATTGACCTCACAGAGAACTCGTTCAGCCAAGAGTCAACTGTTGGTGTTACCAGTCAGACTATTATGAAGATGTCTGTATAGTTTATTCAAACTAGAACTACTTTCACAGATTTTGGTCAAGATTTGCATAACATCCATCCCACGCTTGGGTCTGCGTAAAGATTCAAGAATCCCACAAACGCAGTCAATGCACTTGCCCATTCACTCATAGTAACACACGTGATTCCATGTGTCCTGTCCTTTGTGTTTTGGTTTGGTTTGGGTTTTTTCCCCCAGTTAACCTCTTAATCATAATCACTTTAATGTTAGTCATTTACCTACTATAGTCTAAAATATGTTTAAATTACCGTATCACATTATGCTACCCTCAGAATGTAATACTTGTTTAAAAAAGACTGACACCTAAAAAGTCAACTATATTCCTGCCATTATTCTATCTGATATAACTACATTTCAAAACCTATTTCTTCCCAGACTGTTTAGGACACCACAGAAGTGATCAGTTGGATTATTTAGTAAGCTTCCTTAAAGAAAAAACTATTGCAAATCTTTTTTCCAAGTATAAGCATTAATAAGTTTAAATGAAAAGGAAAAAGACAAGGAATTATACACCTCTCTTTGTATATTTGTCTTTAAGTGTAATATGGGCCTAACCTGTGGTAGGAATCCTGGCTGAAGTCAATAAACATACATGACATCAGAACAGTATATAATTTGAGTAGCTTTCTGCAGGTTTCAGTAGCAAAAAAAAAAAAAAAGAAAAATAAAGATTTTTCTGTGTTAGAGCTAAACAGTCAGTGAACTTGTTAGAAGAAGGAACACTATAAAGTGTAGCTGAATATAAAAAGTGCATGGATAGAAAAAGCCTGAAAACCTACAGTTTCCATATAATTAATTGGGATAATTATGATGAGTAACCAAAAAAATTATTTCTATGCCCATATAAGTAAATTTCTATCTCTTTCTTGACCTGTCTGGTTACTATTTAAACATGCTAGTCAAAGAAATTATTTTACCATGTTTGATTATTAGGGTTTTAACATATAACTCTAATTTCTTTGATATTACTCTTAATTATGCCACTACTGAATTCAGACTTCCAGGGTTTTCCAGTACATACTACATTTAGAATAGTACTTATAGTCATTGCAGAGTAAGGAATACTAGCAATAAAGTAGATTTTATTTGTGATGTTGAATTCACAGAGACCCTAAACAAGCTCAAGCTTCATTTATGCTAGGTGTATAAAAACATGGCAAAAGATCCTTTCTTCAAAGGATTTATAAAACATCATTATCAACATAAAAGACTACAAGAAAAATTCACCACTGGCATAAACATGCAAAATTCTATTGATGTTTATTCTTTAATACTCTTTTATACTAGGAGTGAATGCAGCTTTTCATTTCTTTTTGGAAAATGCTATAGCACATCACAAATGGAAAAAAAAAATCATTGAAGCTGTATTCCTTCTGTTCCCCCAGTAAAAAATGCTAAGGGCATGTTTTCTATTCAGTCTACTCAGCAGACTAGCTCAAATACTTTTTAAAAATTATTATAATTATAGGAAATATTGCATACAACTTCTGGTCTGTGGTTTTGTTCTTGTTAATGACAAAATGCTAATCTGCTTAATATGTAATTTATACACAAACAATACAGTATTTATTACAAAACCAGTGTTATCTCTGATATCACTAAACAAAGGGAGACCTGTCCCTGAAATCTCAGTATTTGCTTTAAATGTTTAACAAATGAGCCATTCAGTACTCACTATCTCCTTGTTTCTATTCAGAGTATAGGAAGAGTATGAGGGTGTCACCTAGCGGATTGTTCAGATTGCCTATAAGAGAGCTAACAAGCAAAAACATCCAAATGGCATTGAATGAACTAACAAAATGAGAGAGAAAGGATTCTCTTTTCTTTAATTACTCCAGGAATTGTGAAGGCTTCAACAGAGCGTTAATTGTTCTGTAATATTTGCCTTTGGGTTCCCATTCATGTCACAGGATCTACTGCCACTAAAAAGGGTTGTAAGAACGATGCATCCAACATTTTGAACAGAAAATTACCCATGTCCCTGGCTCAGAGGAGAGGTGTAATATTATCACAGACAACCATTTTAAATGAGTTGTACAAAACTTTTGCTTAAGATTACAAATAAGTGGAAGAAACTACACACAGTGCACATAGGTTCCATCAATTATATTTTAAAAGAAGGAACTATTCCACGGTTTTCAACAGGCCATCAAAAAAAGGTTTTTTTACATGTTTTAGTTTGAGACTGCTGCATGCATTTATAATTCATGAATAGTTAAGGTTAACCTTAGCAATCTGGAGATGAAAAGTATTACATAAACTATCCATCTTATTTCTTTGATTGAATTACTGCACATATTTAAAGCAGACACTACTTAAAAATGGAATACCTGCAGTGAATTAACTCAGTCAAATGAAAAGCAGATACCCAAACCAGCTCACTCAGTACAATTTCAATTGCATGTTGAAATTTAAAATAACCAGCATACAATTTATAATTGCATGATGAAAGCCTATCTGATCCCATATATTTAACCTCTTTTAATTAAAAAAAATGCTTACTATAGTTTTAATATTATATTCTACCCTTGAGTGGAGGAAGGGAAAAGAGTAATGATGGAACTACAAATGATAGAGACATCCTGCTTTAGTGCCTAGAGCATAAGTTTTATTACACCCCCTGAAATTTTTCAAGTGTGTGCTGTGTGACCAGCACGGGAAGAGGAGAAAATCTTTGCCCCATGATGCTATGCGTATTTGCCGGTGTCAGAAGTACATACCACCTGTCAGCAGACACAGTATGCTACTGGAAGCAGCAGCAAAAATCTTACACTAGCGGTATGCATTGCTGGGCTTGCTGTTGGTACCCTACTTGGAAGTGGTAGTATGTCTGTTTTAATTAACAAGTGGAACTGCCTTCCTCTGTGTATAATAGTGTGGCCAGCAGCACCAGGGAAGAGATCATCCCATTGTACTAAGCACTAGTGAGACTGCACCTCAAATATTGTGTTCAGTACACAAGACTGACATTGAGGTGCTGGAGAAAGTCTACAGAAGGGCAACAAAGCTTTTGAAGGGTCTAGAGAACAAGTCCTATGAGGAGTGGCTGAGGGAACTGGGGTTGTTTAGTATTGAGAAAAGGAAGTTCAGAGGAGACCTTCTCACTCTCTACAACTACCTGAAAGGAGGTTGTAGCGAGGTGGGGTTCTGTCTCATTTCCCAGGCAACAAGTGGAAGGACGAGAAGAAATGGCCTCAAGTTGTGCCAGGGGAGGTTTGGATTGGATATTAGGAAATACTTCTTCCCTGAAAGGGCTATCAAGTAGTGGAACAGGCTGCCCAGGGAAGTGGTTGAGTCACCATCCCTGGGGGTATTTAAAAGACATGTAGATGTGGTGCTTAGGTTTAGAGGTGGACTCAATGATCTTAAAGGTCTTTTCCAGTCTAAATGATCCTATGATTCTATTCTATAAGGGCTATCCGAGCCTTAGCCTTTTCTGCACATACAGAATACATACAGACAATCTCAAATTCCTTGTGATATACCATAGGTGAAAAGGTATAAAGATCCCAGAAATTATTATCCATAGTAAAAGCTCTCAAAACAGCACTTCAAGAGAATTGTGAAAGCGTATATTACTTAGTTTAATTATCAAACAAAAAATGTGTATAAATATATTTCAAGTATTTGAGTAAAACCAAACTACCCCTACTTTTTGAGGTAGGAAACAAAATAAAAAAGGAAAAAAGATTAGTTAAACCCTTCACTACCAAAACAGACCACAGAGTTCTGTTGATCAGAAGCAGCGTATTCTGCTAGATATTAAATATTTTCTGTCCGTTAGAGGCATTTCTCTCCTCTTGGACATGGAGGTATTTTTAGGTTTTCCTTTTATTTTTTTCTCTTTTCTCAAAACTGTTGGTCTAAGTCCTAATGGATTCTGATGAGAAGTGCCCAGGTGTTGTATATCGTGAGTTCAGTAGTAGACATTGATAAAGTACAAATCTGCAGAGCAAGTAAGGATTGCTGTTGATGTGTCTTCATGCTGTGGATGAGTCTTGTATACCCATTCATACAGCAGGCTATTTTATATTAAAATGGTTCCTTCCTGTTTTGTGCAGGGAACAGCAGTACCAGGCTCCCATCTCATTTCTCACAGATGGTCAGGCTGCCTTCAGAAGAAAAAAAAAACAAAACAAACAACAAGCCCACACCAAAAAACAAACTAGAGGGAAGGCCTTGGGCCCAGGCTAAATATTTCATTAAAAAGAAAACTGATCTTGCATGTGTTCTCCTTAAAACCTCCCAAAGGACAAATCTGTCAGGGTATGTCTACATAGTTAGGAGCATCTAGTAACACAACTATTCCTCCCACTCTCCGAGACGGCGTGACATGAGCCAGCTCCAATCCAGAAGCTGAGTAAATATGCTATCATAGTGCCAAGCCTGAGCTAACACAGGTTGTGTCTCAACAGGCCTTATTAGCTCAGGCTCATTACTGTAATAACATGGCTATATGGCTGCTGCACTGCAGCTGGCTCAGTGTGCCTGGCTTGCTGTGTGCAAGGAGCAGGCACTTAAGTATCAGCTCCTGACTGTGTAGACATGCCGTCAGCATGTTCCTCCTCTTCTTCCTGGAGATTTTGTCATCTAATTTAAAGCCAGCAGCTGCTCCTCTCAAAAAAACTGTACTGGCATAAAGGAAGAACATTTTAAAAATAGTATGTTTGTGAAAGGTTGTGGAGTCTGACTGCCTCTAGCAGGTCAGAGGATCACTTCTGTTACATGGTAATGGTGTTTTCCCAAGTAGAAAGCATGACCTCAAGTAAGGATCACATAGGTATACAACTTCCAGTTACCTCTCCTATCACCTCTTAACAGAGAAGATGCAAGAGTAAATTACACAGTGAGCACTGGAGGAGGGCTAAAAAGTGCAGCAACCTGCTTTCAAATAAAAAGTTAAAAACTCACCCTTCTCTTTTATATAAACGGACAAATTTTGTATTTCCCAGGTTGTTATTGAGTAGACACAATTTATCTGCATTTACCCTCAACTATAATGCTGGACAAACATCCTACTTGCAGCTGGAGGACACAGTCAGAGCTGCATGGACTCATAGACAACCTCAAAGAATGCAACAAGAACAGAAAAGTTGCTCTTTAAATCTTAATGCTGGAAGGGGACAGCACCAGCATGGATAGTAATATCAGACTAAATAAATGCTCAGACCAAAGATAGTCTCAGGACAAGTTCTTACAGACCCCAATAGGGGAGAATATTACCTGGGATCTACGCCTTCCACATATGATCCCTGTAGTTGTAATTCTTTGGTGGATAAGTAAAAGAGCAGCAGCAGAAGACACAAACAGTATGTGTCATAAACCTAATTCTAAACTTACACCTACACACATATGCAGAAAACTATTCCCAGTCATTTTGCATTATTTATTTAATAAATTATTTTTTGTTTTAGCTTTAACTCTGACATTTTTAAATGTTCCTTCCTAATGATGGAGCTGAGGAACTGTCACTTCTGTGTATTCAAAATTGATAGTCTCATAGAGAGATAACAACTTCAGGCCAGTGGAGACTGCCTTGGCATTGAGAGGGTTTGCAGTACATAAACTTTGCATATTGCCATGAAAATGTGGCACTACCAAGAGTCCTCTTCTTAGCTGGTAGGAGAAACCATTTAGGTGAGTAGAAGTTGGAAAGATTTCATTCAAACATATTCAGTTGGTTCTCTTTACAAACAAATTTATTCTTATTTGTAAAATTTTAAATTTGTTTCCCAGCTTTTAAGCAAATATAGATACCTACTTTTTGGGACACATTTTGCTATGCAATACTACTTGTGTTGCAATATTTGCATTTTGATTTAAAGAAGCAAATGAGGTTTTAAAAAACTGATTTTTTATGATTATAATGGGGAAATCCTCTCAGTCAGTTCAATGTGATCATTAAAGAGTCTACATGTCTTTCAGTAAAGTACTTATCAAACCTCCAATGTACTTTGTTCTTATCTGGATTGTTTCCAAAAAGTAACAGTTTTTAGTTTCTACTGAACTATGTTATAATGCCCTCTGCTGGTATTAAGCCGGTAAAATCACTTTAGATTTCCATTTTAGGTGATTTAAGAGATATAAAAATGGTTTAAAGACTGAGGACTCAAACCACTATGAACTTCTACCAGTACCCTCAGTTGGTGGGACCCTGTAAGAGGCTTTTAAGTAAAACCAGACAAACTGATCTTAAACAATATCATTTTTTTAAAATATAAACTTTTTACAAAGTTGTCAAGACCTTTCAAGGTTTCTCAAGAAAGAATATTTGCTAAATTCCTAAATCTCAACATTCTATGAAAAATTCCAGGGCTAAAAAAATAAATTATTAATAGCATCAGCTGACATCCATTTAACTCCAATAAGCTAATTTTGCATTAGCACGTCAAGAATCTGAAAAACTTATCAGAATTGTCACATTAGATTTCAGTATTTCAAATGGGATTTCAAAACTTTTGGCTTACACTTTACCCAGCTAACACATGACAATAACCACAGATTGGAGCCACTGTTCATGCAAGGAACTGAATATATGCACTGGACTTACACGTTACTCTTGGTCAATATTTTGCATAGCTTTTAAGAAAATGAGAATGACAATTTAGACATTTAAATATACATATACTGAAGAATCCTTCTTCAATACTTTTATGGCATGAGTACATGGAATATTTGGAAATCAGCTTAAGTTTTTTCTTTCCCAACTTGCTACTGTCTTACAGAAAGCTTAGTGAGATGCTACCCATTCCCAAACAGCTAATTAATACTTTATGTGAATAAATATCGAACACACAAACATCTTCTGTGCAACAAGATTAATCAAGTAATGGTTTTTAAAGTGTCATATCATCTGAAGTATGTATTTCATAGTGTCTTGGTTAAAATTGCCTTAATTAGAAAAGGTACTGATAAAAATAAGGNNNNTTTTTTTTGTTGTGGTTTTTTTTTTTTGTCTTTCAGTTCTCTCTGAACACAGAGTAAAAATTATAAAACTGGCCCAAATTTGGTATCTTGGAAACATGAGTGAGAGTTTCAAAAGTGCTTTGCAGAGGGGAACATTCAATTGCCATTGAAAGAACTCCCCTTGGTATTCTTCAAAATCCTACCCTTAAACCTTTATCAAGAATCCTTTGAAAGAGATTTTCGCTTGAAGCCATGAATCTTCCCATCAGATATGCAGGGCAAATCACCAATTAACAGGAGACATGAAGGATTTTCTTGATTACAGTTTTGACATGCATTTCTCTGGAGAGCTGCTTTTGTTCAAACCAGCCTACCTCCTCCATGTTTGAGCACAGAGTATGTTTCACAATCGAAAGCTGGACAATTTTAGTGCAACAGAAGCATGAGTTTGGGTAGTATAAAATGTTTTCATGAGACAAATTGTTATACAATAGGTGGCTTATTGCTTTGACACAACTTCTTTTCAGATGGCAAAAACATTCTGTTTCTGTGTGACACAATGGCATTGGATCCAAATGATGAACACATGTAGATGTGGTAATAAACACGTTAAAGGCAAACATTAGCACTCAGGACTGTTGTGTGGATTTAGGCTAATCCTTAGAGGAATTTAGGTTCTGAGATCTGCCGTGTCCTAAGCTGGCAGGAGCTTGAGGTGACAAGCCACTGCCTGAGAGCAGGTGTGGGAGGCATGCCTGCCACTTTTCAGATATGTATGAAAAGCTGGAGTCCATCTGTTTTCTTCCCCAACACTTTAATGATTTGCCATATTTCTGATTATCCATGTCATTTAAGCCACAGTGAAGACAACATTGGAGACAAATTTTAAATAGCACAATGTAGTTCTCTTTGAAATCTGCTTTGCTCTGATGAGGACTGTAGTTGTTTTTATTTTGTTTGTTTGGGTTTAGGTTTTAAACTTAACATATTAACTCCAGGAAACAGTTTGATCAGTGATCAAAGTTCCTGTCAGTGAAATAATGTGACACTTAGCCTTTGTGAAATTTGCTTTCTTGCTATTCTGGAAGACATTGCCCAGTATAGTCTACCAAAGTAACATTCCTGAATTGTCTCTTATACCTACTCTTCTTATTAAACAATGTATTTCAGGTAATGTTACTCCCAATTATATGTAACCATGTCTTACTAAAGAGGTTAGTATTGTGTCCAGGTTAGTATTGTGTCCAGGGGCTTGAAGAGAAGCATATTCCTTTATTACCCATTGGGTTCAGGATAACTTACTGATTTGACACTGATTCTCACTTGAACAGTGGAGAAACTGAAGTAACCACACAGTGAAAAATCCACCTTACAGAGAGGACTTATTCCTAGTATCTTGGTACACAGACATGCACAGATGGTTGCAACACTTTAACAAGGTAATTGAAGTGTAGCAATCATGTAATATCATCACCCAAATACTCCCATGCTTGCCATGACACCTTACTTAGAGCATAGGCCACAGTTCTGAAAAAAAGCTGTCTTGGTAAAGAGTAAACTTAAGGTGTTTCAGGGATGGCAGCCATTTTCATGACGTAACAATCCTCCCTGCATCCCACAATCAAGCACACACTGACAGCAACAGGCAGAGAGGAAAACTGAAAGGCCTTGTCTCTTCAATACTCTCCTGCTGCCCAGGTGACAATCCCTTAAGTCTGACTGAGATTCCATAACCACANTTGTTGTTGTTATTGTTATTACTACCACGAACATGGTTGTCAAGGGAAGAAGTGGAATATTCATTTCTCAATCCCTGCAAATTAAGATAAGGTGCTTTTCTGGAAGCCTTGAGTAAATACAAGCATGTCTTATGGAGCCCAGTACAGGGGTTAAATGGGTGAAATTTAAATGGCTTTTATAAGATTATACTTGTTAATCAAGTGGTCTTTTCTATCATAAATGCTACAAATCATGCAACTGATACTAAACAATATATTATCTAGGAGATGAACAACCATATTTTAAAGATTTTATATACTACAACTAATTTAAAATGTTTTGTGTCTGCAACTATAACCACGCTGCAGCTTGCAGAAGATTCTTTTCTAATCTATCGACAAAAATGAACATAGATCCAAAATATGATAGTCTATACCCACAAAATGGGAATCACTTATGGCTTTCCCACCTCTTCAGTTTGTGGTTTATAGACTACAACACAAGTTGATTACACTCATGTTCCTAATTATAAAAGTTAAGGGAATTTTCATATCTTTCAATGAAATAATGTCTTCACTTGATTACAAGTAAGATTGGAAAACAAATCCTTTAATGAAATATGTGACACAGTTGTACTAAATACAATCACACATTGATCAGCAAAGCTGCCAATAAAGTGAAACAAATATAACTCCTCAAATGTTTCCATGAAATAAGTAATTAAAGGTTTTCTAGTATGCAGCTTAATGGAGTACAAAGAATAAATCACATAAAATAAAGGCAAGACAGTAACAGCCCAATTTCATGCAGAATTCCAACTCCTGAAAGGTTTGAAGCCTCAGGCACTTAGAATTTACTGGTCTCATTCAGAGAAAAGATTTGCAGAATTAGATGAATATTTTAGCATTTTTTTCTTTGAGTCAAATGATCCATCTGTTTACTCAAACAATTCACTGCAAAGCCAAAAAGGTCATTTCAGGGTAAAACCTCCATCTTAGCAAAGGGTAAACCAAACAGGGTGTCAAGTTGAACTATTTGAACTATAAAGTGACATCAGATAATGTTTGATGATGGTCAGTTTGCATGAACTTTCTGCTGCAGCATTTTTAAGACTGGGATATAAAGAATAATTTTCTTGGAAGGTATAACATTAACAAAGGTTTATATTTCTATGTCATTATCCTAGTTTTACACTCTCAAGTAGTGTTGATAACAAACTTCATGAGTAAGTATGCATATACTTTGAAACTAACTAAACAACTTACAGCCACATCACCAAAGAAGTGTTTGTCAGTAGGCTATGAATTTGTAAATTGAGTCAAGGCAATAGGCATATGCCAGATAATGTTTCTCATATTCTCGCATTTTAGAATGAGAGATTCTGTTTATTTCAGGTTGACAATTTGCAGTAAAGTTGGAATGCTTTGATGTGTGACTTGGTGGCAGGGGGAAAAGAGTAAAACCAGGATAGAATACATTATTGTGGAATCAGCACATTGAGTAGGAAAATGTTTGTCTGAAATGAAACTATACTATATCACCTAAATTTAACTTTACCAAAAATTTCAGTGGTGTCAGGTTTACAATACAGCTTCTACTAAAATCAAGGGAAAACTCCCTTTAAATGGACTATAGTCTCAAAATTAGAATCTATTTTTGCTTCCTAAAATAGAAAAGTAATAGAGAAGTTTTCATGATTCATCAAATGCCATTACTGTTCCCAAGAATTAGCAGAATATATAAAGAATAAGAGCTGTTCTCCGTGAGGTGATTTCCCCCTTCCCTATTCCTCTCATTGGAAACAGGCAGGTGGAAATGCTATACTAGTGACTCTGCAGATACTAGCGAGTCTAGTGGAAGAAACTGACTTAAGCAAAAAAACCTGTATTGACAGTACCGTGTATACTCTTCTAACTCACAACTTATCTGGTAGGTGAAAACACAGCACTGGGTCCCAATCAGAGTTTACTGATACATTTGCAACATCAAATACAGTACAGCTCTGTGGAGCCTAGAATTTAAGAGAACCTTTTCTGTTGAACCTAGGTTTCTTTTCCTTGAACAGAAATATCAGTCATTACCTCCATCAGAAAATTCCAAGATAATTTGCTTTGCTTGCATGTTTTTCAAAAGTTTTTCAAAAGTCAAAGTGGAAATTTGTTGAGCATTTTATTTTCTGCACTAATGACTTCTGTGTACCTGATCTGGAATAGTGTTTGACAGAAGGTCATCTGTCTAAAAGCTAGTTCTGTCTCTATTCCATTTATAGCCAACACAGAAATGGGCAACTCCAGAGTCTTTTTTATGGATGGATTTTAACACCTCTCTTAGAACTGATGAATCATCTTCTGGAAAGAACTGAAGAATCGTCTTCTGGAAGTGTCTGTTTCTGCCTTCTTACTGCAGGGGTTCATGACTGGCTTAGACTTGGCCTGATGAATTTTCATACACCCAGCAAGAGAAAACCAACCTTTACATGTAATACTACTGAAGGACCTTGTTCTACTTGGAAAAGATGTTCAAACAAAGGCATCTTCAAGATCTAGCTTTAAATATATTTGACACAGGTCTTTGAATTAGGAGTCTCTGCTGTAGACAAAGTCTGTGAAGAAGTAGTGGTTCAGCTGAATCATCAATTATCTGATTGAATCATCTGAATCAATCAGTTTCCTTGAATACTTTTGCAGAAAATTCTAAATTGTGTGTTTGCTGATAAATTGATTAAATACTGAAGTGGATATAGGAAAGGGATAGACTAATTACTAATTAGGGGACATTTCTTTCAACACCATTACGTTTCTCCTACTATTATGCAAGGACAAACAGACAAACACAACTGTATTTCCCTGGCAAGCAGTTTTGCAGAACAAGAGGAAATTGCTCAAGACATAGTAAAGGACTTTGCCACTGAGTCTTACAAGTACACAATGTGTGTGCTTCTCTCTTTGTCCCCTTTGTCATTTACCCATTCTTGTATTTCAGAAAGAAACCATAACGAACCCTCTGTGCAATTAAGATCTTGTCCTAATGTCTATATTAGAGGTCTTGACTCCCTTTGAACCTTTGAACAAAATGCTTAATTAAACTTTCTTCAAGGTAGCTGTCTCCATGTTGAATATCATAACAGTCTATTAACAGAAAAATATATTTTAATGTTTTTCTATAAAACTTCATCACTTCTTGGTTTATAGAAATTATATTGTCAATGTGCAAAAGTTGCATCAACAGCCTAATAAAGCAAACAGGGCACATTATGGTACTATTCATTCTTCCAGTAAAAATTTCTAGGATAACTTTCTCCTGGAGTTGCAGGAGATCCTTTATCAGGGGCAATGTTGCTTCTTCTTGTGCCCTGTTTTGGAAGATGCATTTTCCTTTGAAATTTGTGAAAATGAAAGATAAATTGTAATTAATCTATGTAAGATATCAGCATCAAAATCAAGTCTCATACTCCACATATGCTGCACATAGACACTAAGCAGGTGAAGAAAAGAATAATAAAACTGACTATTCTCAATGGAAACCAGAAGAATTCCCTGTGTTCTGCCATGTTCTGTACAGTCCTTATAAAGTGTGATGATGATGATGATGATGTCAAATAGTTGTCTCAGGCTTTCCTCTGTTTTCACATGTCTTCTGAGTTTTAACACCCAAGCAAGTGTTTAATCCTTACTGCTTGCTTTCAAAGCCATGGATAAATTCTCCCAAAGCTCTTTAGATAAATGGTGAAAACACTCTTATGAAAACATATGTGTTGCTGTCTTTCTGTCTTTTCTTTCAGATCCATTCCCTTATATGCTTATTTTATACTACTTTTAAGATTATTAAACACACAGGCTAGAGGTAAAATGCTGATATTACATAGATTTAATCTCATCAGAAAACAGATGCCATCTTTAAAATGATTTAAAGAGTACAGGTGCTTTATATTAATCAAATACTTTTTTTTTGCTTTGAGTATAACTGTGTCAATTGAGGTGCTTATCTGTTCATGTTCTGTTCAGATAAATTACTGCTAATCATGTTTGAGGGCATGTTTAAGAGTCTTTAGACTGGTTATAGATATACGATTTCAAAACTATCATAAATATTACACTCTAACAGGTAGAGTGCATCTGGATAACATTTAACCTGATTCATAATCATTACCACCTACTGTGCTACAGTAACCAAGCATCAAGGCATGGTGTGATTATTTTGTGCAGACTACAATCCACCTACACAGTAAATATTTCTGAGGTGGGTATCACAGCTTTACCTGCTTGACTATCACTTTATATTTGCATGTTGCAATTGTAAGAATTTACTGCAAGATTGTAGACAGTGCTATATATTCAAACCTATTCTACTTTCTTACGGGAGTTGACTGTTAGCAGGAGAGGCAGAAGAACCAAAGGTATAATTTTCATTATTAATTTGGAAAGATTGTTTTAAATTGGGGTAGGACAACAGGGATCAAATTGACTCAGATAAAATCAAACCTTTTTTGACTCAAAACATAGAGGTTCAGGTGAGGTGCACTTCCAGTGAGTTGTAAGCCTGTTATTTTTCATTATCACCAACAAAATCAATTGCAGAATAAAAAGATAATCAAGTTGAGACTACCAGAAACCTTTGCAAGTGGCAAAGAACACATTGGAAAAGATAAGGTGTGACTTGGCTTGTGATGTTGCAAGGTGTAGCCATACAAAGTGTTCACTGAGAGAAGAGAGTAAGAGGGGGAAAAAGGACTCAGAAAACTTGTCCATGAATTTCACATGAAGATACCATGCTACCAGAAGGAGATAAGGGGAAAAGTGAGGGAGGGAAAATGGGGGAGGTAATACTGCAGGCAGATTGAATGGAATACATTGAAGAAAACTAGGGAACAGACGGATGCAGAAGCTCAAAAAAAGTGACAGCAATGCTCTAATGAGACGTGGAAAGGATTAGAATAGCTTCAGCAAGTCTAGCAGCATAGCAATAACCCTGAGAAACCTAACGACATTTGGGAAGTTAAACAAAACCTCATATCTAGTCTGGATGCTCTCAAGGTAAATNCTGCTGCCTACCTTGTAAAATATGATTTCCCAAACCCAGTGCCAGACACCACTCTTCTTCAATCAAACTCTTCCTAGAGACTCACAAGTGTCACATCAACCAATCTAGCGCCTCATTATACAACAGGGGGTGAAACATTGGGAAAAGAAAGCAAACAGAAAAGAAAAATGTAAATAGTATCACTTCTTGGTTACCAGGTGCATCTTATCTTATCTCTCTCTGTCTCTGAGGCTGTAAATTCCTTAGGGATAAGGGCCGTCTTAACAAGTGCTTTGTAGGGTGTTTATCACAGCATCATGTATGTGTTCTAGCACAGTGACAAATATGTCACAGAGCTACTTTTCAGCTATTGTATGTTAGTTTATGCAATGCTACTTTGGGATTAATATGTCACATAACTTGTGTTTTGCAATAGCAAAACCAAAAATCAAGATATTTGGATTTCCACATTTCTAGGATAAAAACACAGTAATTAGTGCAAAATCTAACTTCTAATCAGACTGCAACACCAGGAGGTGCATGAGTAAAATGCATATTTAATTAGTTTACTCTCAGTTCCTTTAAGCTGAGATTTGCTGCTGTTTTGTTGAATTTCAACAAGCTGGTCAGATGACATGAAACTTGGCAAACTGAACTGCCTTTATACCAAATTGCAAATCATGTTTCTAAAAACTGTCTTGAAGTCAGGACTGGCCACAGATCTGACACCAGACATTCAAAGTATATGCAATTTTATGTATGTCCATCCAATTTCTGTTTGCCTTTATTCCTGCATATTTTTTTTCGTTCTAAGTGTGCTGATTTCANTTGAATGGAATACATTGAAGAAAACTAGGGAACAGACGGATGCAGAAGCTCAAAAAAAGTGACAGCAATGCTCTAATGAGACGTGGAAAGGATTAGAATAGCTTCAGCAAGTCTAGCAGCATAGCAATAACCCTGAGAAACCTAACGACATTTGGGAAGTTAAACAAAACCTCATATCTAGTCTGGATGCTCTCAAGGTAAATGAAAATCTTTAGCAGCAGCACCACTTGAGTTCTTATTCCAGTGTCATGACAGTTACTTGCTTCTCATCAAAAGACTGCACTGTTGAGAGGAATCCTGCTGTACAGTTTGGAGGATATCAATCAGTCTTTCCCTTGTATTGAAAAATACCTTTTCTGTCCAAAGGATGTTGTGACCAGAAAGTCTTACTAGTTCTGTCTTT